>RJWM01014337.1:0-10625 GCA_004363535.1 Dasyprocta punctata
ATATATGTGTGTGTGTGTATATATATATATATATATATATATATATGTGTGTGTGTGTATTTGAGGTAAAAAATAACCAGTCACTCATAGGGTTTAAAAGCCAGAAATCCTTGAAGTTTGAATCCCTAGTAGAAGGAGGTTTGAGTTAAATTTTGAAAATTCAATTTCATAAGGAGAATGTGGGTATGAATATAATCACTTTGTTCATTTACAACACTTTAAATAGATAAACTTATGTTTCTGGCCCAAGAGATTCTACAAGTTATCATTTGGGAACATTCATGATCAACAAGTAAAGGAAAATATGAAATCTGCAAGGTCTTCAGGCAAAGGTGATAAATAAAGACACACACACCTTTGGAGCCCATTGCTATCCTAAGGAGCTCGGTGGAGAGCATAGGACCCCTTTCTCAAGTACTTCTCACTCCTTACTTCCCCTCCAACTCTTGTTCCCTCCCTTATCTGACAAATCTTTATCTAATCTGCTCAGCAAAATGCCAAGCTCTGTCTTAACACAATTTATTTTTCGTGTGTGCTCTGAGTCCCCTCAGGACCTAAGCTTATGAAACTCATTTTTTGCTGTCTCATCTCTTCCTCCTTCCCATAGCAACACTCTTTTTACATGATATGGCCTCCCAAATGAGTGAGATGATCAAAGAGAATACAGAATTACATGAAAATAGAAGGGAGGAGGCCAGGAATCCTTAGGGCACAAGTGTCTCTGCTAACTCCTGCCCATGGACAGTGGACAGTGTCAGGCCTACAGTGTTGTCCCATTCCATACAAAATGTGTGTGAGCCACTGCTCGCTCGCTCGCTCTCTCTCTCTCTCTCTCTCTCTCTCTCCCATATATATTAGGTAGTCAGAAAAGGGCTCCCCTTACAAAATTTTTTCATTTAGTTGGTTATTGCTTTTTACTTTTTGCATACCATAAATTGAGTAATGTGCATGTAAGCATACCATTTAAGTGAGTTTTATGGATGTATACATGTGTGTAAGCACTCAGATCAAAATCTAGAACATTACCATTACCCCCATGAAATTACTTTGTGCCTCTCCACATCAATAGCACTCACTCCCACTGCTGCTCCACAGCAATAACTTTTATTCTGAATTCCATGATCTTTGGTTATTTTTCCATTTTCTTGAACATCATGCACAGCATGCACCCTCTTGTTTGGCTCCTTTCATTCATAGTGTACATGGAAAAGTTGTTCATGCTGCTGTATATATCAGCAGGGTTTGTTTTGTTTTGCTTTGCTTTGCTTTTTTGTAGTGCTGGAGATTAAACCCAGGTCCTTGAGCATTTCTTTCTTTTTCATCACGATGGAGTATTTCATTGCATGAAAATGCCACAATTCAGTTTCTGTTCTACCACTGCTGACCATTTGGGTTGTTCTAAATTGGGACTAATGGGAATAAAATTGCTATAAATTACCTTGGCCATGTTTTATGATGTATATAAGTGCTTATTTCTCATACACATAGATATAGAACTGTATAATTCATGGGTCTTAGGGTAGATATTTGCTTATGGTTGCAAACACTAAATTGCTCTTTTTTGAAAAGTTCAGATTCACTTTACACCAACAGGCTAAATCTTTTTGCAAACTTTCCAACAGTAAAGGTTCAGATGTGCATAAAGAAACAACTGAATAGAAGTTAGACAGGAATACCATATCTATTTCTTCCAGAAAGTAAGCCCTGTTTATTTTCCACCAATGGTATGCATCTATAGGTTTAATCCCATGGTGAAAAATAGAATCTTAAAGCATTGGGAATTTTATTTTCTCAAATTACAGTCTAATTATGCAGGACACCATGCTTATAAACAAGTTTCAGCTACTTGCCAATTCACCAAGACATTTAATTAGCTGTTTTTGCTCTCATTGCCCCATTCCCTCTGGAGATACACAGGTAGTAAAACAAATGAATTAAAAATCTCTTAGTATTCAATTGAAAAATGCATCATTCAACCTGTAATTGAATGATTATATGGACTAACAAATTAATGCATATACACAAATTTCCCTCAAATCACACCATAGAGTACAGATTTCTCAGATGATTCACAGTCCTCCTGTTTACATATCTTTAGCTCTGTAAATCTATGTGGGATTGAGGAAGAAATGAAGGAAGGAAGGAAGGAAGAAAAGAAGAAACAATTTATTTTCACATAGCAATTTTACAAATTCCACTTTAGGCTGCCATCACCCTCCTTACCCACATGTTACTGCTTCAATGTAATGATTTATGTTATCGCTAAGACGGAGAAGACCGAGTTTGGAATTCCTCAGAAATCTTAGTGGCTTTGGGAACATCCTGACCAGAATCTTCCTTTTTTTTTTTTTTTGGTGGCACCAGGGGATCAAACTCACAACCTCAAGCCTACCAGGCAGGCACTTAAGCCACTGAGCCAAACTCCCGGCCCTAATTTTGAGACAGGGTTGCACTATGTAGTTCAGGGCGAACTTGCACTCGCGTTGTAGCCCAAGCCAGCCTCAAACTCACAACACTCCATGTACCTCAACCTCCCAAGTGCTGGAATTAAAGGCATGCACCACCACGCCCAGCCCAGAATTGCATTTTTATGAACTCTAAAAAATTTTCTAAATGGATATTGCTCATCTCAAAATACAGTAGCAATAGATCAATAAATAAAACAAGTACTCAAAAATGGCTTATATTCTACATATTCACCCAGGAAAAAGTAAAGAAAGTTACAGAAGCTGTAGATTTTTGTTGGTTCACACTTTTCAGTGGGGACAGAAATGTAGGAAGCTGATAGAATTGCAGAGGGGAAAAGTTCTGTAACATTTGTTTGGGCAATGACTTTTTTATATGTTCACAAAAGAACAGTAAAAAAAAAAAGCAAAAAGAGACAAATGGAATTGCATCAAATTATAAAGCTTCCATATAGCAAAGGAAACAAAGTGAATGGACGACCAAAACAATGAGAGAAAATATTTGCAAGCTACTAATTTGATAAGGGGCTAATATCCAAAATATATAAGAAATTCCAAAAACACAATGGCAAGAAAATGATCCAATTTAAAAATAATCAAAGAACCTGGAAGACCTTTTTCAAAAACATATGCAAATAGTCAACTTGTATGTGAAAAAATGCTCAGTATCACTATTTATTAAGGAAATGTAAATTAAACCACAATTAAATACCACCTCATCCCAGTAAGTATGGCAAATATCAAAAGGACAAAAGACAAGTTCTGGCAAGGTTGTGAAGGAAGGGGAAACCTTGTACATGTTGGTGGGAATATAAATAGGTGCAGCCTGGGAAGATATTTCCTATGCAAACCAGTTCTCATACTGCTTCTGGGAAGAGACGACCTCTTCAAGTTAGAAGAGACCATCTCCTTTGCACCAAGCCAGACAGCCTCCCTCTCATTTAACCCTGCACTTTCAACTTTGACTATTCACCCAAGAGAAAGATGGCACCTACACAAGCCTGAGGCAGATAACCACAATCCTGAAATTGTGAAAACTTACTTCCCAGAGGTATGAGCCAAGACTTACCCCTGGGCCTGACCACCAGCCATGCTATAGCCATCACCTTGAACTCTGTGGTTCCTGGTCCATGTATCCTTTATGAACAGCTAACTCCAGATGCCAACTGGTTTACATGTCTAGATTTAAAATACGCCTTCCTCTCCTTGCAAATTGCTCCCATAAGCCCCTTCATGGGAAGATGCTGAGACAAAAGGCCGGCTTACTTGAACTCAATTGTCACAAGGGATTAAGAACTCTCTCACCACTTAAAGGGACACACTAACAACAGGTTTGGGCAAGCCACTAGCACCTTTTCAACCAGACAACCCATTTCTCTGTCCCTTCCAGCTCTGTAATGGTCCCCCAAGCAAATAGCATAGACTGTCAAACTACTACAATACACCTCTCCTGGCTGTAAAGCCCCTTCAAGAACTCTGAGCTGCCAGTGCCACCATGATTGCCCTCCATATATGTTTCCTTAGTGTTCTGCCATCCACAGTCTGCTGATTCACCTGTCTGGACATAAAAAATGCCTTCTTTTGCCTTCAGTTGACTCCTGTCAGCAAGCACCTCTTCACAACTGACCTGGACTCAACTTCCCAAAGGTTCAAATACTTGTTTCCTCTTTGAAAAAGTGCTTCCAATTAATGACACCCAAGCTGCCTGCTGTAAAGACACAAAAATTCTGCCGCGATATCTGGTAGATACTGGTTACAAGAAAAAAAAATTCCTCAAATTTATTGGAGCTTCTGGCTTCTATAGAATCTAAATCCCTAAATTCATAAAAACAATGATGTGTACTCAAACTCTCAGCCACTGGGAGTGCCCAGTGGCCTACTTGTGCAAATACTTGCATCTAGTTGTGAAGGGCTACCTCCACCCTTTGTCCTCTAATAGCCACAGTCCTTCTGATCAAAAAAGCTGACAATCTCACCTTAGTTTGAGACCTAACTATCCAGGTGTCACATGCTGTACTGGATCTCTCAACCTAAAAATGGACCCTCTATCAGATGCTCAGTACACCCTGTTTATGAATGGAAGTAGTTCTGTTAGGACAGGCTAGATATGCTGTGGTCACCTTGGACAAAGTTATTTTGGCCAAAATTCTCCTGCTATTGTTTCTTGGTGCTATTTGGAAACCTGCCACCAATGATGCCAAACCTCTGTTCCTAAGCCCCCTCTGGGGATCCAATTGACTGAAACACCAACCCCAGCCAGAAGAACTTTAATGAATACTCACAGAAGGTTCATCTTAAACAGAGCCAGACCTAGCCCCACCATATGTTCTGCAAGCTCAAGCAAGCCACAGCCCTGGCACCCATACCCCTGCAGCCAGCTTAATCAAACACTTGACCAAAATTTGATGAGTGTCCAAGGCACACTGGACACTCTCCTAGATCAGATTAACTCCATCACTACCTTGCCAGAGTAATGTTACAGAACAGACAGGCCTAAATTATGTCTCTTCCTAAAAGCAATTCAGGGGAAAACTCTATAACAAGATAATGTTGGGGACCTTGCCTAAGGCCCATCCTAAGATCACTGACAACTCTAATCTTACTGCATTTAGTTGGGTCTTGTCTCAGAAGATCACATGTAACCTGTCCAGCAAAGATTTGCCAGGGAAACTAAAAGAGGAGAGAAATGTAGAAGAGGATGCCTCACCTCCAGCCAGTATACTTCAGTTTGTTAGTTTCCCAGGTAAGAATTTCAGTCACGGTTCCTGTTACTTTTGTTTCTTGGAAATGATTGGTCATTGCGATGCATAGCTGGTCACTATGATGTATATTGTAAGAACCATTCTCCAATTGACAAGCCATTCTACTTCTGTACTTCCTGCTTGCTTGTCCTATATAAACCCTAGACCAGAGATCAGGGCCTGATAATCTTGATTAGTGCCTGTTGACATAAATAAATCTGTCTCCAAATCCTGAGTGTCATTTCAATGTTTCTGCTTGCTGTTGCAATATCTGTACTTCTACGTTTACTGCAGCATTATTCACAATAACAAAGATGTATAATCAAACTAAGTGTCTATCAACAGAAGAATGGATAAAGAAAATGTGATATATGCACAATGGAGTACTATTCAGCCCTTAGAAGGATTTTGGTCATTCAAAACAACATGGCAAATCTGGATAAAGTTATGTTAAGTGGAATGAATCAGGAATAGAAAGACAAACATTGCATGTCTTCATTACTTTTCTCTCATTGCAAAGACAAAATACCAAACACCCAAAATTAAGGAAGGAAAGGTTTATTTAGCTCACAGATTGTGGAGGTTTCATTTTGTAATCTGCTGGATCCAAGGAAGGGTAGCACAAGGAAGAGGACATTTCATGACCATGGAAGACAGCTAAAACAGCAAGAGTAAAAGGGGTAAAAGGGAAAAGCAAACCTCTTTTTGTCTGATATATTGTATGCAGGCTACACAACCCTGGGTGGGTATAGTACTCATACTGCCAGTCCCAGCACTAGACAACTAATCACAAACTCTAGATTTAGCTGCCTCTAAAAAGCGATCCCCCCACCATGACCACATTAGTCTTTGGGGGGATATCCAGATACAAACCATAACATCCCACCCCTGGACTTTGAAAGACTCATGCACATCCTTTATGCAAAAAACATTTAGTTCATCTGTAAATGTTGCCAAAAGCCTAATAGTTTCAGCATTGCTGAAAAGTCCAGGTCCTATGTCTCTTCCATGATGCAATGCAAACTTTTGGGAGACTCTGTACAAGTGAAAAGAAAGTTAAACACTTCCAATATTCAATGGCATGGGACAGACATTCTCATTCCAAAAGTTGCAGACAAGAAGATACAAATGATTGGAACCAAAGCAAGTCCAAAATTCAGCAGAGCAAGCATTAAGTCCTGTAGTTCCACATGCAGCATCTAAAGCAAACTGTGGCAAGATGTGAACTCCAAAGGGTTTGGTGGTTCCATTCCTATGGCACTTCTGTTGGTTTTAGCTCTCACAGCTTCTCTCTTGGGCTGGCTTTGCTTCCTCCTTGCAGATTTCCTTAGATGAACCACATTCCTCCCTTTTCCAAACTACTGGGGTCTCCACTGCAACTTTGGCTTCATCCTCACAGCTTTACACACTGCCTTCTCAGGGGCAAAATGACTGGCTTCCCAGTCTTGAAAGAAAACAATTTCCAACTCAGATTGATGTACCCTGTGAAACAATTTTTAAAAGTTAATGAAGAAATAAGATACTTCCATGACAAAGAACAACTGAAGAAATTCATGACCACCAAAGCAATCCTACAAAGAGTATTAAAGTATATTCTAGAAAGACATAAAATAACCACAATTCTAAGAACAACAACAGAAAGAGACTACCTGAAAGAACTTGAGTGACTTTATTTTATTTTATTTTATGTACTCCATTTTAGTTTGTAGTTAAACTTTAGATGAACTCTTCCATTAAATCCCCCTCCCAGTTAACCATAAACCTACAAAAGAAGAAGAAAAACAGTTATAGCATATCGTGGTCAGATTGACCATTACCCTCATCCTAGGTGACAAACAGACCAGATGTTGGGAAAAGGGTCTTGTGAGGATCTTGTGACATTCCAACAAAATGATTGTTATGGTAATTGAGGAAATTGACAATGTATAAAAACCCTGGAGAACAAAGTCTCGGGGTCAGTGTAAGCTGAATCGCTGATCACTGTCTGCATGCTGAATAAAGCTTTCTTGTATCCATTTTCAGCCTCTGTGAGTATCTCTCACATTTTACCATAATATGTCAAGCAGAGCAAGCACTGAAACAGAGCAGAAAATTAGGGAAACAACAACAGGAAGATAACATGATAAAGATAAGCCAAAACATATCAGTTATAACCATTAATGTAAATGGCCTCCATTCACCAATCAAAAAAAACCGACTGACAGAGTGGATCAAGAAAAAAAATCAACAATATTCTGTATACAAGAAACACATTTAACTCAAAAGGAAACTCATAAACTGAAAGTCAAAGGATGGAAAATAATACTCTATGTAACAAGAACCCAGAAAAAAGCAGTAGGAACTATTTTGTTTGCAGACAATGTCAACTTCAAACTAAAAATGATCAAAAGAGATAAAGAAGGTCACTATATGCTTGTTAGGGGAAAACTTTAAGAGGAAGAGATAACAATCATAAATATGTATACACCGAATATGGGAACACACAACTATGTAGGACAAACATTAATAGACATGAAAAATGAAATAAGCAATACACAATTTTAATGGAGGACCTTAACACCCCATTGGCACAAAGAGATAGATCAACTAGACAAAAAAAAAAAAAAAAAAAACAAAGAAATAAGAGAACTGAACAAAACTTGTGAATGAATGGACTTAGTAGACATTTACAGGGTGTTCCATCCAACAACATCAGAATACGCATTCTTCTCAGCTGCACATGGGGCTTTCCCTGAAATAGACCATACACTAGCCCATAGAACATGCTTAGGTAAATGCAAATGAATCAAAATTATCCTATGCATATTGTCTGACTATAGCACAATGAAACTGGAAATTAATGACAAAAGAAACCACAAAAACTCCATAAACACATGGAAATTAAATAATACCCTCATAAACAACCAATGAGTCACAGACTAAATTAAAGAAGAAATTAAACAATTTGTACACTCCAAACAAAGGTAAAAACAACTTACCAGAATCTGTGGAATGCAATGAAAGCAGTACTCTGAGGGAAATTCATGCTGGTAAGTTCTATCATCAGGAAAATAGAATGAACACAAATAAACAACCTAATGGTGCACTTGAAGCTTCTAGAAAAAGAAAAGCAAATCAAGCCCAAGGCCCAAAGAATGGAGGAAATTATACAAAGATCAGAGCAGAAATCAATGCAATTGAGACTAAAAAAAATGTAAAGAATTAGTGAATTGAAAAGTCATTTCTTTGAAGGAGTAAATAAAATTGATAAATCTCTATCCAATCTTATCAAACAAGGAAAGAGAAAACTCATGCAACAAGAAATGAGAAAAGTGGAATCATTACAGATCTGGTGGAAATTCAGAAGTTCATCAACATCTACTTTGAAAATCTATACTCTTATATGATGGAAAACAGAAGAAATGGACAGATTCCTAGAAATATATGAATTACCAAAGTTGGATAAAGAAGATATAAAAATTCTGAATAATCCAATATCAGTTAATGAAATTGAAAATGTCATCAAAAACTTACCAACAAAGAAAAGTCCAGAATCTGATAGATTCACATCTGAATTCTACAAGAGATTTAGAGAACATTTAATGCCAATAGTCTTCAAACTCTTTAATGAAATTGAAAGAGAAGCAATTCTCACTAACTTAATTTCTGGAGGCAAGTATTACTCTGATACCAAAACCAGAGAAAGGCTCAACAAAATTAAAGAACTACAGGCCAATCTCCCTAATGAACATAGTTGCAAAAATTCTCCGTAAAACACTAGCAAACAGAATGCGGCAAATCATCAAGAAGATTATACACCATGACCAAGTAAAATTCATCTCAGGAATGCAGGGTTTGTTCAACATATGCAAATCAATAAATGTAATACATGTATCAACAGAGCCAAAGACAAAAATGACATGATCAAATCAACAAAAGCAGAAAAAGTTTTTGATAAAGTCCAAAACTCATTCATGATAAAATCTCTACAGAAAATTGGAATAGATGGTCTTTACCTGAGTCTGATAAAAGCCATTTATGGGAAGCCAACAGCCAACATCATGCTAAATGGACAAAAAACTTAAAGCTTTCACTCTAAAATCAGGAACAAGATAAGGATGTCCATTATCACCACTCCTATTCAATATATTTCCAGAAAAATTAGACAGAGCACTAAGACAAGAGAGAGGAGTATAATGTGAAAGGATAGTAAAGGAAGAAGTAAAATTATCACTATTCACAGAAGACATGATACCCTACCTAGAATACCCCAAAAACTCCACCTAAAGACATCTAGACCTAATAGGCAAATTCAGTCGTGTAGCTGAATACAAAGTCAACACTCAAAAGTCAGTGACATTCCTGTACACAAACAACAAAGTCACTGAGAGAGAAACTAGGGAAACCATACCCTTCACAATAACATAAAAAATGAAATACTTAAGAATCAATTTAACAAAGGAAATGAAAGATTGATGCATTAAAAACTATAGTACTCAGAAAACAGAAATCAAAGAGTATCTCACAAAGTGAAAAGATATCCCTCTCTCATGGATAGGAAGAACCAACATTGTGAAAGTAGTCATACTCCCAAAATTGTTATACAGATTTAATGCACTCCCAATCAAAATAACATTAGCATACCTTGCAGATCTAGAGAAAACATTCCTAAAATTCATCTGGAATCACAAGAGATCCAGAACAAAGTCACGACCTCACACTTGTCAGGCAGGCGCTTATGCCACTGAGCTAATTCCCTGGTCCCTAGAATAGCAAAGGCAATTCTGGGCAACAAATGCAAGGCAGGAAGCATCACAGTCCCTGACTAAAATTATACTACAAAGTTACAGTAATAAAATCAGCATGGTACTGCCAAAAAAAATAGACCTGATTATCAATGGAACAGAATGGAAGATACAGACAAAACTACAAGCACACTCATCCACCTCATCTTTGACAAAGAGACAAACCATGTTTAGTGGAAGAAAGATAGCCTTTTTAATAAATGGTGCTGGAAAAACTGGCTTTGCTCATGCCAAAGACTTAAACTGGACCCATGCTTATCACCATGCACTACAATAAAGTCAAAATAGATCAAATATGTAAATATTAAAACAGAAACATTATATCTACTGGAAGAGAATGTAGGTAGAACTCTTGAAGATGTAGGTGTAGGCAGAGTTCATGAACCAAAACAAAGCTGCAGAAAAAATACTTCAAAGAATCAACAACTGGATTCACGTTAAAAAGTTTTTGCACATCAAAAGAAATCACCAACAGTGAAAAGCAAATCCACAGAATGGGAACAATTTTTAGCAATCTGTCCCACAGACAAAGGACTTTTATCTAAAACATATAAAGGATTGAAAAAAGCAGGCCCCCTAAATTGAAATACCAATCAAAAAAATGGGCATCTGAGATGAATATATATCGGGGACCT
>RJWM01014337.1:10725-50888 GCA_004363535.1 Dasyprocta punctata
AACGAGTGTACGGCGAGGGCTTAAATAAATGAGACAAGTTGTATGATTTTAGGGCTCCAGGAGGATCAAAGCCCCTGCAGAGTTCTTGACTCTGCAGCTATCATGAGGGCTAAGACAAAGAGTTTCTCTGGATCACCCGTATATATTTTCAAATAGACAAAGAGAGGGGATACTGAGGGAGGTGCTGAGGGTGGTGCTGAAACTGAGCAGGACTTGGGAGTCACTTCAAGGACATCTCCAAGGAGGAAGGAATGCCAGGAATGGAGAACTATGTTATCTCCAAAATGGCCTTTGTGATGGAACTGTGATGCCCTGCAGAATAAGAATCTTGCAGGGCAGTCTCTATTAACATAATTGATTATGGAGCCAATATGCCCTCAGCTGTGACCTTTTTTACCTTGCCTTTTGAGGTATCACTGACCTCATTGGCCACTACAGGCCTCGATCAGGACCAGTGATTCATAGAATTTCCTTACTATGAATCAGCTCCCATAGCCAGGCAAGGGGCCTAGGCCTAGGACAGGCTCACAGATAAATAAAATGCCAATTAGTAAATTTTATATCCTGCTCAGAACTGCTTCGTAGTGGTCTCCAACAAATATACACTTCTCAAATGAAGACATACAAATTGCAAACAAATATATGAAAAAATATTTAATATCAGTGGTCATTTGAGAAATGCAAATTAAAACAACACTGAGATGCCATCTCACTCCAGAAAGAATGACTATCATCAAGAAATCAACCAATAACAAATGCTGGCATGGCAGTGGGAATAGAGGAAGTCCTCTCCATTTTTGGTGGGAGTGTAGACTGGTACAATCACTGGGGAAATCTGCACAGAAATTCCTCAAAATACTAGGATTGGAAGTCACATTCGATCTGTCTATTCCCCTTCTGGGTATTTTCCCAGAAGAATTGAAAACATCATACCATACTAATATATGTGCTCCTATGTTTGTAGCAGCACAATTTGTAATTGCTAAATTTTGGAAACAGCTCAAGTGCCCAGCAAGCACAGAATGGATAAAAAAGATGTGGTGTTTTTATACAATGGAGTACTATTCAACTATAATGAAAGTTAAATTTGAGGCTTTCATAGGTAAATGGATGCAACTAGAGACCATATTCATAAGTGAAATGAATCAGACTCACGTGTGTCAACATCATTTTGTCTCCCTAGTGAGATAAACTGAAAAAGTAAATAAGATCCAAAATGTGAAATAGATATTGTGAAAGTGAATGGGGAAGAAATTGCTCAAAGGAAAGAATGACTGGGATGAGGAAAAGGAGAAAAAAAGAATGGAAAAGATTATATATAAATATGTATATGTGTATATATATATATATGCACATAATATAGATAATTATACTACTAATCTCTGTTAGGTCATCAAGAAGACTGGTTTGTGCTTTCATTGTCTGATCATTTTTCATGCCTATATCTTATAATTTGAGCAACTACTTTGAAGATAACAATATGCAATATGTTAACCATTGCTAATCTATTATTTTGTTTTGAAATTCTGTATCATTGTTTTCATTCTTATTCATTTAAAAATAGAAAAATACAAAAGGCAAACAAACAAAAAAAAGAGGAAGAGCAAGGCTCTTTTCCTCCCTTATATTGTATGCAGGTTACCTGCCCCAGGGCAGTGTAGCATTCAAGCCTCCAATCCCAGCACTAGACGATGAACCAATCACAAACTTGAGATTCAACCACCTCAGAAAATCCCACCCCGCCCATGACTGCTTGAAGATTTGGAGGAACATCCAGACACAAACCATAACTCTGTGTAATCCCACTTGCATGTGCAACTTAAAAAAGCTGAAGTCAAAGGAGAAGAGAGTACAATCATTATCAAAGTCTGGTGAGGGAGAATATAGAGAGATAATGGGTAGTCGCTGATCAAAACACGCAAAATAAAAAGAGAGGAAGGATTGATTTTGAGATATTACACAGTGGCATAACTATATTCTATGAGAGCAAATTTGAAGTTTCATCAGAAAAAATAAGTGAGGTGATGTATATGCTAATTATCTTCATTTAATCATTTCACACTTTGTGTATCAAAGCATCACACCATACTTCATAAATCTACAATCATGATTTGTCAGTAAAAATAATGTTAAAAAATAAGGAAAACATGTTGCAAATCTTGGAATAATAAGATAGTGGTGAAATGTAAGCCAAAGCACATTAGATTGCATCCTGGTAACATTTAAGTGGGAAGTTCAGGAAGGGCACTCCAATTCTGATGCTACTCTGAAAGAAAGCTTAGGCAGGATATGAAGAGGGTCTGTGGGGAACCAAAGAATAAGTCAAACATCCCAATTTATTCTCCTGCATTGAGGAATGGGCAAATTACTTGAAATGTCTTTGATTAAAGATGGCGGCACAATGACAATTGAATTTTTCATGCCTTGAGAGAGTTGTAACTCACGGTGATTCAAAAATAATGAGATTTTCTAGAAGCTGTGTCATTTTCTTAAGTCAAACAGCAGGAAATATAATAAGCCAGTTAAACAGAGCTGGTTTTGCATAAAAGTAGGCTACAGGAAAAAATGAAAACAAATTACTGAGTTGGAACGACTTTAGACAGTACCAAAGATGAGGACACTGTAGTTGAAAAGGTGAAATAATTTCCCTGATATAATAGGGAGAAGAGAACTAATAAGAATCGAACCTTAATTTATCAGGCTGCTAGTAAGATAGAAACAGCAGATCTTTCATGGTTCCCAAGCACAAAATTCATAGACAATGAAATATTGAGTCATTAAAAAAACATTTTATGCAATTTTTAAGAGTTGAACGTATTTTTATATATTTTATATATATATTTTATAAGTGCCTATTAATTTTACAAAATATTGGATTTCGTGAGCATGGGATATTTTAATATATCCATCTACTCTAATACCTTCCTATACATACATCTTTTCCCCCTTATTCTCTTCCTCTTGGCTCTCTTCTAATTTCATATCATCTTTAGATTACATATGAGGAGAGCAAGTAGTACTTGTTCTTTTGACTTATATCATATTATATGTTGAGCTCCAATTTTTTTCCTGCAAATGACATCATTTTATTTTTCTTCATGGATGAATATAATTCCATTATGTGTATACACCATATTTTCTTTTTATATTCATCTGTTGATGGGCACCTGGCTATTATGAATTATGCCTCAATAAACATGGAAACGTAGGTATTTCTATCCCATGCTGACTTCAATTCCTTAAGGTATACACCTAGGATTGACATAGCTGATTCAAATGATGTCTCTAATATTTGAGGAAATTCCACCCTGATTTCCATAATTCCTATACTAATTTTAATTCCCACTAACAGTATACAAGGGTTCCTTTTCCCCTGCATTCTCAACAACATTTATTGATATGATTTGTTTGCTTGTTTGCAGCACTAGGAATTGAATTCTAGGCTTTCTCCCTGAGGTATATCCTGAATCTTTTAAAAAATTTGTATTTTTAGAGAGAGTCTCACTAAGTTGCTAAGTTGCTCAGGTTAGGCTTGAACTTGTGATCTTCCTGCCTCTGCATCTCACAGTGCTGCAAATACAAAGCTGCACCATCATGCCAAGCTAGGCCTTGTACTTAGGTCTTTGATACATTTTGAATTGACTCTTGTAACTGGTGAGAGATAGATATCTAGTTTCAATCTTCTGTATATGGACACCCAATTTTCTCAGCACTAATGCTAAAGAGGCAGTCTTTTCTCCAACATATGCATATTTTTGTCTCATTTGTCAAAAGTTTTAGATGGTTGGAGTTGAAGAGATTTATTTCTGTGTTATCTCTTCTGTTCTGTTTATGTGTCTATCTTTGTGCCACTACCACGCTGCTTTTGTTGCTATGACTTTGTACTATAATTTGAAATCCTTTATTGTTATACCTCCAGTCTCGCTCTTTTTACTTACGATTACTTTGGCTATCCTGGGCCTATTGTGTTTCTATATGAATTTTCAGATTGCTTTTTCTAGCTCTGTGAAGAATGTCATTGGAATTTTGATGAGTATTGTGTGTAAACTAGAGATTGCTTTCAGTATTATGGCCATTTTAACAACATTAATTCTGTCAATCCATGAACATGGGAGATATTTCCATCTTCTAGTGTCTTCTTCAATTTAATGTTCAGGATTCTGCAAGCTTTACTATAGAGATCTTTTACCTCCTTGGTTTAATTTATCCAAAGGTATTTTATTTTTTGAAGCTATTGAAAATAGAATTGCTTTTCTGATTTCTTTTTCAGCTAGTGCATTAGGTGTATAGGAAAGATATTTATTTAATTGATTTTGTAACCTATTGATGCAATAATTTTTAAAATCCAAATTAATGGAAAACTCCATCATGAAACAAATGACAATTTTAAATAAGTAGAGTCTATTGACACAGGTTTATAACTTGTTATACTGAGCAAATATGTGTTTACACCATGAGAATTGTCCCTCTCCAGAACAGATGTCAGGTTTATTTGTTGCTCAAAATGATAAAGGTAATACAGTATCTCTACCTGGGTCAAAGCTTAGGTAGGTTTGCTTATAGCCCATTATAAAAATTTTGGTTTCTTAGGCTTGGGAATCCTCAGCTATATATGCAGTATCTACCTGGAATGCTCTGTGGTGCCTCTGTGGTGCTCTGTGGTGCTTAGAGGATAGATCAAGGGAAACTGGCACACACAGGAGGTTCATGCTTTTTGTTGTGCTGTAAATTACGAAAGTCTTTATCTGTAATCCAGGGATTTCATATCCTCTGACCTCATCCAGAGAATTCACACTAATTTGTTAGGTTGCTGTTAGGGTAGAAATCACAGACCCTTCACAATTCTCATGAAGAAGTTTTCTTTTCTCCCATTTCAGAAAAAGAAAACTTTTTCAAAGATTTGGAGTTCCAAGAGAAGGAAAAGCTTGTGTTAACTGAAAGGTAGATTGGATAAAGGAAAATATCTAGATATAAAATCCAGAAGGGGACAGGGACTGGAACTTGAAAAGCCCATGTCCTATGCAAATGATTGGAACTTTTGTCCATAGTGTGTTAAGCCACAATATAACAGTTTCACATTTGTGTATTAGATCACTCAGTTGCAGAGTACAGTGTTGACAGGAGTCAGGAAGAATCATTAGAGGGCTGTCAAACTAGTAATAATATAATAATAATTAGAATTGCCACTGCACATTGTCCTCAGTTCTAGCCATTTGTGCTGCCCAGCCAGGATTATATTCCTTATTTCTGTGATAAAGGAAAATATGTACATTTATTACACAAGAAAAATGAAACATAGAGAAGCAAATTAACTTGCACAAGAAATGGTAGAACCAAGATTGGGATTGGAGCTATCTGCCTCCAGATCTGAGTTTCTTAACCAGGCTCGTCATTTAGTTATGCTGTGAACTTAGGTTCAATGCATGCTGTAGGTTTTTTATATCACACTGAATATTTACTTCTACTTATATTTGCCCTGAAATTTCTAGTTTTATCTGGCAGCACTAACTTCCAAATATATTATAGTTTCAGTTATTTTATTTCTTTCAAATATATTACCTTGTCATTTAACAGGTTAAATTTTCATTTCTTTATTCTTATTCACATCTATTCATGCTATTTAGATCTATTTATATAACTTTACTGAACTTCCTAGTGTGAGAAAACTTTCTAATTGGCTATCAGTGGAGAATTTAATGAACCAGCTCTTTATATTCTCCTCTGGGTCTTCAATGAAGACTCAAAATTTCTTTTCACTTTGTGTCATCATGTGTTACAAATTAATGTAATCATCAGAATGCTAGAAGATTCTATTTTTATTAAGAAATGTAAACAGAAAATGTTAATTATATGTCTGTGAAAGATTACTGACTTAATACATACTACTTCCTACAGATTTTTTATTAATAAATGACATCCATTATCCTTACATAATCTGAAATTCCTAGAAGATCATCTGTGGAGAAATGGGAAATATTTCCCAATTCAACCCATTCATTTGTCAACAAATTATAATTTAAGTCTTTGTTATTTTTCAAACAAGAGGAAGTTTTCTTGTTAGAGAATAACACATTAATAACAAACAAAACAAGAGAAAAGGGCAAATTAGATCGAGGTACTCAAATCTTCATGGAAGAAAAATATCAAATAAATTATTTTTAAATATATTATTTTTACTCCATGATTGGGACCATGGACTGTTTTTTATTTGGGAAAATTATAGTATTCACTATTGGTATATATGAACTCATTTTGAACAGTTTTATTTAGATACAACTCACATGTCATACAACTCACTTCTTTTTTGGAGGTGGGGGGATCGAACTCACAACCTCACACCTGCCAGGCAGGCACTTAAGCTGCTGAGCCAAATTCCTGGCCCTAGTTTTTTGAGGCAGGGTCGCACCATGCAGTTCAGGCCGGCCTTGCACTCACTTTGTAGCCAGAGCCAGCCTTGGGTTCACAATGCTCCACCTACCTCAGCCTCCCGAGTGCTGGGATTAAAGGTGTGTGCCACCAGGCCCAGCTACAACTCACTTCTTTAAAGTGTATAGTTTAATAAACTTTCAGTATATTCAGAGTTGTGCAATCATTGCCACAATCAATTTAAAAATATTTCAATCACACAAAAAGAAGCCTTATACCCTTTAACTATCACCTTCCATCCTCCTCATGCTCTTTATCCCTAAGCAACTGCCAACTACTATCTGACTTCATATATTTAACTTTTCTGGATGTTTTATATAAATGGAATTATATTATATGTGGAGTTTGTGACTGTTTTCTTTCACATAGCATAGTATTTTATTTTTTATTTTCATAGAGTATAATTTACAAATAAAATCATGTTTAAAGATACATGTACATTGTGAAATGATTATTACAACCAAATTAATTGACATATCTATCTTTCACATACTTATAAAACTCTTTAATTTCCTCTTCTTAAAAACAGTTTATAATAGCACATGTAAAAATATTCTTAAGAAGAAAAATGTGTTCAGTATCTCACTTCTGAGACAGATTAAAACAGTTCAGTGAACAACATTCTAGATGATTTTTTGATATCTCTATACATTAATGCATCTTTGGAAATAAATAATGTCAATGCCATGTATATTGTTTTCTCACCTGCTTTTTCAGTTAATGCAATGCTGTAAACATTTTTCCTCAATAGATTTATGTCAACATCATAAGCTCTTAACGATACAATTAATATTTTTCCATTCTCCTACTTCCCTCCCTCAGACCCACTCTTCCTCCCATTATTCCCTTCCTTTTGTCTAATAATAGCCTCCCTTTTACTTTCATATAATCTTTTCAAATTCTACATATTGTAGAAAAGAACATAATGTTTTCATGTTCATCCAAGTTATGGTATGGAAGTTCTATCCTTTGGTAATGCATTCATTGGTTCATAGAAATTTATGTATTCTTTGACTGTTATGAATATAGACATATGTTTTAATTTCTTTGTCTTGTATACCAAGAGTGAAATTGCAAGCTCAAATGATATCTGTGTTTAACTGCCATATCATTTACTAAAGTGGTTTCAACATTTTACATTCCCACCAGAGATGTAAAAGAGTTCCAATTTTTCCGTATCCTCATCAGTACTTGATAGTATCTGACTTTTTGTTATACTCATCCTAGTGGGTATGAAGTTATGGCACTGGGGTCTAGAAGTGTAGTTCATCATTAAAGTATGTGCTCAACACGTGCAAAGTCTTGAACTCACCCCACAGCAACCTCTCTACCCTGAATTGTGGTTTATATTTCCATTTCTCTAATGATTAATGATGTTGAATAACTTTTCGTATGTTTATCAGTCATTTACATGCCTTTGTTGGAGAAATATTTACCCATATTCTTTAGTCATTTTTAAATTGGATTATTTCTGTTTTTATTATTGAGATGTCAGCGTTATTTGCATATTCTAGATCTAAGTCATTTGCAGATTTCAAGTGAACTTAGAAAAAGAAAAGATTTTAATTTTGATGAGGCCTAATTTATCTAGGTTTTCTTTTGCTGTTTGTGCTTTTGGCCTCATATATGAGAATCCATTGTCAAATCCAACATCACAAAAATTTATGTTTGCTTTCTTCCAAGAGCACTATAGTTCTAACTTTTACATGTAGGCCTTTGGCTTGTTTTAATCTTTTTTAACTTTTAAAAATTGATTTTGGTGGTACACATTAGATATACATAATGACCACATTCGTCATAAGGATTTTGTACTTATACACAATATATCTTACTTCTTTTCTTTCCCCAATCACCTTCGATCCTTTCAATCCTTCTTCTCCTTCTCATTTACCAAAACTTTGTTTCCATTTTTCCTATCTATTCTTCCTTTTTTCTTTTCCCTTCCTTCCTTTCCCCCCTTCCTCCCTTGTTCTCCTTCTGACTTGAATGTTTTCTTCCTATTTCTCAATATCTATTATACATTTTGGTCCTCATTTACATTTTGGCTATTCACACAAGAGAAACAAAATGATATTTAAATGTGTGTCTGATTTATTTCACTTAAGAGTATGGAATCAAGGTGCAACCATTTACCAAGAAATGACTCAAGTTTAGCCTTCTTTATTGCAGAGTAGTATTTCACTGTATTGAAAAACAACTTTATTCATTCATTGGTTGATGGACATTCGAACTGTTTCCAAGATTTGCTTATTACAAACTGTTCTGCTATATATATGGGTGTGCATGTACCACTGTGGTATGATGCCTTTAATTCTTTTAGGAAGATACCAAGAAAAGGAATAGCAGAGTCAAATGGAATCTCTACTTTTTGATTTATGGGGAGTCTCCATACCAATTTCCACAGTGGTTGCAACAATCTACACTCCCACAAACAGTGGAGAATTGTTCCTTTGTATCCACGGCCCTACTAGCATTTGATATTGGTTGATTTCTTGATAATAGCCATTCTTTCTGAGTAAGATGTAATTTCAATGATGTTTTAATTTGCATTTCTTGAATGACCAGTGATGTTGAACATTTATTCATATATTTATTTGCTATTTTTACTTATTTATCTGAGAAGTGTATATTCATTTCAGATGTCCATTTTTGGAATACATCTTTAAATTTGGAGAGGAATTTGAAATTTTTGAGTTCTTTATATATTTTACATATTAGTCTTTTTGTCTGAGACACAAGTGGCAAAAATTGTTTCCACTCTGTGGGTCATCTCTTCACTCTGTTCGTTTCTTTTGCTGTGCAAAAGCTTTGTAAATTGATGCGATTCCAGTTGATGATTCTTTGTAATACTTCCTGTGCAATCAGGATATTATTCATGAAGTCTTTGCCTACACCTATGTCTTCAAGAGTTCTACCTATTCTCTCTTCCAGCAGATTTAGGGTTTCTGTTTTCATATTTAGATCTTTGATCCATTTTGACCCTGGCATCTGTTTTTTTCCTCTCCTTTCTTTCTTTCTTTCTTTCTTTCTTTCTTTCTTTCTTTCTTTCTTTCTCTTTTTTTGCCAGTACCATGCTGTTTTCATCATGGTAGCTTTCCAGTGTAATTTCAAGTCAGGCATTGTGTTGCCCCTTGCCCTGCCCTTGTTGCCTAGAATTGTTTTTGTTATTCTAGGTCTCTTCTGGTTCCAGATGAATTTTAGGATGGTTTTCTCTAATTCTGTGAAGTGTGTTATTAGCATCTTAACTGGGATTGCACTAAATCTGTTTAACAATTTTAGAAACATGGCCATTTTCACTATGTTGGTTCTTGCTACCCAAGAATAAGGGATCTCATTCCATTTTCTTATAACCTCTTCCATCTCCTTTTTCAGATTACTCTGGTTTTCAGTGTAAAGTTCTTTTATTTTCTTTGTTAGATTGATTCTTGAGTATTCCGTTTTTGATGCAAAATTGTGAAAAGTGTGGTTTCCCTAATTTCTATCTAAGTTTATTATTTGTGTACAGAAATGCTACTGACTTGTGTATTTCTTATGGTCGGTAGCCTTATTAGTAGAATTGAGAACTCCTTAGGAAATGACTACTTCTCAGAGATGTCTCTACGTGTAGCTTCCTTTTGGCTTTTGAGTCTGTTGCAAGATCCTACCTCTTAGATTTATTAGGGATGAGAAGTTGCTGCCTATTTGGCTTAATTCCTGGTTCTTTGTTACTGGAATATAGTATTGTTTGTGACCCTCAGATAATCTTGGTCTTAGCATACAAGGAAGAACAACCGATTAGAAAAAATATGTCACTTTGGCCAAAGTAGTACAATCAGTAATAACAATAGCATCAAGCACAACCTAGAAAATTACAAACTGTAATAACTATTAATTTGCCACCTTTAATGATAAGAACAAAGTTTCTAGTTACATAACAAAATCTAAAACAAATCAGAAAATTCCATACAGGAAATATCCCCTCAATAGTGTGATTATACCCTTAGGGGAGAAAATTTAAAAAGGGTAAGAGGACAAACACAAGGTTGAAAGACAAAAAAAGATCTTGCAAATTTTAGAAAACTGGTGAAGAAGACAGGAGGGAAAGAAAGAAGGGCCAGAAGCAAGAACAAAACAAAAAACCCTGAAACAATGTTCCCATTCATATAAAAACAAGAATAATCAAGACAGAGAGAGAGAGAGAGAGAACGAGCAAAAAAAAAAAAGGTAGAAAAAAGTGTCCATTTCAGGAAGTGTTACTGTTGTCACTGGTAGACAAAGGAGGCAGAAAGACCCCAGATCCATGTTAACTGATCCCAGCAAGCCTGCAGTAGAATTTTGGTGGTGTGGTGAATCATACCAGCAAGCCTACCCTTTCAACTCCACAGAAGTTCAGGCTGATTCTAGTTTCTAACTGTGAGGCTGGGACCTGAGCTGTTTACTCTGGGTACCTCTTGCCAGTTTGAACTTGGCTATCAGACCCTGCATATCTCCCTTAGCTGTGTCTCACCCTGACAATGGAAGTCCTGAGATGGAGCCAACCCATGATTGCTCTGAGTCCCTAGTTCAGCTGGCCCCTCTCCAAAATGGTGACCAGACAATTGCCCTCTCCTTGGGAAATTTGGGTTCGACTCACTCATCAGTCACTGTAGCCCACAGCATCTACTATTCCATTCCACTGGTGCATTTCTCTATGGAAGCCTCTAGTGTCACCCCTAGCCACCACACTTCTATAGGTTTGAGCCACCTTTCTTAAACCATAAGCCAAGGTTCAGAGAGAAAGCACCATTTGCCACCTCTCTGTTCTGCATTGAGGTCCCTATTTTTGCTCTCTCTGTGGGCTCTGATTATCACTTCAGATCCTTGTTATGTGCCAGGGACACACTTCCCTCCTTTTCTTCCCAATGTGGCTACATTTTGGACTCCAAATCTCAGACAGGCTGATTTGCCACTGCTCACCATTCTGTTATCTTCTTGAAAATCCCCTTGAGTTAATTTTTGTGTGTGCTGTGAGATAGAGTACAAACTTCATTCTTTTATATAACAGATCTTTGTAAACAGTCAATTTTCACATATTTATACTTAGTTTGATTATGGCTATTTTTCTTTTCCATCCATTATATTTCCTTTTACCTTACTTCTAGTAACGTTGCCCCCACCTCTGTTTTTCTCATAGCTTCTTGAGAAAAGGTAGTGTGATTATTGTATATAACTCATCCCTGGCCAATTGGAGCACTTCATTCCTTCAATCACAATTATTGGCTTAGGCATAAGTATGTGACTCAGGGGAAGCCAATAATTCCAGTTAAAGTAATTCCCTCGAGTTGATGGAAGGTATAGAAAAAATATTTTTCTTTTGGATTTGAACCCTAAAGAATGACAGTCTAGAGGTTTGACTATAGTCTTTCCACTACAAGGATTCTGGGAAGAAAAGATAGTAGAGACAAAGGATACAGAAACAGTGAGCCCTGGCCGGGCGTGGTGGCACACTCCTTTAATCCCAGCACTCAGGAGGCTGAGGTAGGAGTGTTGTGGGTTCAAGGCCAGCTTAGACTACAACATGAGTGCAAGGCTGGCCTGAACTACATAGCGCATCCCTATCTCAAACAACTAGGGCTGGGAGTTTAGCTCAGTGGCTTAAGTGCCTGCCTGGCAGGTGCAAGGCTATGAGTTCAATCCCTGGTGAAAAAAAAGAAAAAGAAAAAGAAATAGTGAACCCTAAAGATGTAAGCTGAACCTTGGATCAATCTTTTCATGAATGCCCAACATAGAAAAGAAAGAAAATCTGAAGCAGATTCAAACATATCCAGTAGATCAAAAATTCCCTTGAAGTATTGTAACTGATTGAATAAAGGCGAGACAGAATATCAGATCTAGAAGACAGGATTGCAGCTAGCAACCACGAAAAGAAAGATATCTTAAAAATAGCAAGGGACCATGAAAAATCAACCCAATAACTGCCAGCTGATGCAAAGAACAACGTAAGTATGATCAGAATCAATGAGAAAGATGGAGACAGCTTAAACACTATAAAAACTTATAATCAAATGAATTTTTTTAAACAAAGGTAATACTAAAACTTTCTATTTCTCATACTGTGTTATGTGATTATGCTTTTGAGACCAATGGCATCTGGTTCAACTTTGTGATGGAAATATCATATGGTGATATGCTCCTGCATTCACCAATTTTGCATTCAGCAGTGCTCTGCTGGTACCTAAAACCTGCCATGGTGAGAATATTCATGCCATAGGAATCAACAAATATGGCAAATTAGATGTAAAGTATTTTTTCTGGACAACTTTTTAATATTCACAAGCATATTTCTAACAATGTCTACTATCTACATTATTTGATACAGATGTATTTTCATATTACAAATACTAAACTCCTTTTTATATGTTTAAAAAATTAACTGATAAAAATTGTACATATTTATGGGGTACCATGTGATGTTATGTTACTATTTAGCTCTTAGTCTTCATAGCCACCCTGTGTGACAGGTACTATTATTAGCCTCATATCCTTTTCTGAAGCACAAAGTAATGAAGTGACTTGCCCAAGTTCACAAAGTTATGTAGGTAGGTATCTAGTTCTAAATTTTATGTTCTTAATTCACGTACCTGAAGCCTTTCATTTTCTAAAACCACACTGCACTCTAGGGAACACTCTACTTTCACTACTACTTAGAGATTAAACTGTTTGCGTTGTCTCCGAACACCTTAATGTCATCCCTGGTTCTAGATCCACTCTAGTAGCTACTCTAAATCTGCAGAACCCAAGGTCCAGAACCAGGGATGACCTCTTTTGTTCTTACATGCAGTGGGATTCCTCTCCCACGTCCCTCTTACCCTTCTCAAATTTTCCTTCAGCCTTTGATGCTTGTTAACTTGCTAATATTGCTTTCAGTAACTAGCACTGCGATCCTGCATAAATATTGTAATACTATCCAAGTCTTATCTTTTCTGTCCATAAATCAGAGCTCATAATCCAGTGGCAATATACGCAAAATGTTTGCAGGCATGATGGAACATGCCTATAATCTCAGCACTCTGAAGCAGGAGGATCGCAAGTTTGAGCCCATCTTGGGTGATTTAGCAAGGCTCTGCCTCCAAATAAATCATAAAATAAAATAAATAAAAAAAGAGCTAGGGATGTAGCTCAGTGAAAGACTGTGTCAAACACGTGTGAGTTGAATTTGATTGCTCTGTATCAAACATGTGTGAGTTGCTCTGTATCAAACATATGTGAGTTGAATTTGATTGTGTTTCTGTTCACCTTCACACGTTCTTCCCTTTCTAGCATGTGCTGCAGAAATCTGTCCTGCTAACTTTATCTCACCTAAAATGTTCTCTCCAGTCATCAGGAAAGTGATGGAAACTTGTTTCTAGGCAGGATTTCTTAGACAGTAATCATTCTTGCTAAGATGCATGATTGCTGAATGGGTCTGGGGGATCAATAGCATGCCTTGCCCCCTACAGGAATTCAATCCATTTTGGCTGCTTCAGTAGGACTCCTGGGGCTTAGACAGTATGGAAAAGCCAATTACTTATTTTCACTTATTTTAGCTCTGAGAATTTCTTGCTGACCCACTCCATTATCACCACTTCCCCGAGTCCCTTCTGCTGCAAGTCAGCATCTTCCTGCCTCCTGGTGATAAAAACTACTCTATGTCTTTCCAGGCCCCAATGCCCCCTTTTCTCATTGTGGGTTTTTACCTCTGACTGAGTGACTTCTGCTCTGTTTGCCACATACATAACACTGCTCAGTTTAAATTTATTAGCTCCAGAAAAATAGAAAATCCATATAACAATTGGAATTAACAAACAGAATGAGCTCCATCAAATAGAATGGAACTCAAACCCCTCATTGCTCTACAGCAGGGGTCTGCAAAAGGTTTTCTGTAAAAGCAAATAGCGAGCATTTTTGGCTCTGTAGCACACGTGTTCTTTGTGGCAACTACTCTTCTCTGCTGTTGTACTCCAAAAGCAGACACAGACAAAATGTAAATAAATGGGCACGTCTGGCTTTCAATAAACTATTCCAGGTATGGAAATTTAAATTGCTCATATTTCCCATGCTACAAATGTTTTTCTTTTGATTTTCCTTTCAGTCATTTGAAAATAAGCCATGCTTAGTTCCTGGGTTACACAAAAGTGTAGTATGGGCTGGGAAACATCTCGTGAAACTGGCTTCTGCAGGTTTGACATCACCTTCCCCAAGTCCCAGGTTGTGATTTAACATCTGTGCCTGAGCCAACCTGTCCAGGTGCACTTGCTCCTTGAACAACATGTGTGCTTGGCAAGTCTCTATTCTTGGCCATTTTAAGTACCTGAAAGACAGACTGGGCACTTTTGTCAGCTTGTGGTATTCTTTTTTAAAAAGTGAACTCACTGGTTGGCCACTGTGAAGCCCGTTTTAAATCAGGCTCCTTAGAAAGCAGAGTTGAGCCAGAGTTTTGGATGCATGTGGTCTCCTGAGGTGAGGGAGAGCTCTAGGAGAAAAGATGATAAAGGAAACAGGGGAGGGCATGGAGGACACTGAGTAAGAATGCGAGTTCAGCTGGAGACAAACTTAAACTTGAGCCCATGGGATGCTCTGGAGCACAATGGGCACTACTGACTTGGTTCTACATGAGGCACAAGATTGGTCTTTTGCAGGCCCATGCCAAAACTTTCTGAGTGAGGCAGCTGCCATTCAGTAGAGGTGAAATCTCCAGGAAAAGGGACGGCTCTGGGCTGTTGGGACCAATAATTTCAGAAACTGGGGATGGGAGATTTAGCCCAGGACGGAGGCTCTGGTCAGGATATAAAAAGATCCCTGTATGACCCGCTTCTGCCAGGTAGCCAGACTCTTGATCTTCAGGGCTACAGACAGTTTATTGCCCCAAGAATCCACAGGTAGCCTTTCCAATGTTGCTTCTTTCTTTCGTTGCACGGGTGGACTTCTGAAGGTAACACTGAGTTTCCTAGGAGTGAGAGCCCATGGGGTTGAATGAAAATACTCCTGGATACCTCAGCTACAGGGAGCTTCTTTTACTCTGAATGGTCAGCTCATAAGCCAAGGGGAGGGAATTCTTTATTTTCCATGTCAGTTACCACTCACCCCATAGCCAACCTTCAGAAGATGCCTAACCTCCCACTTCAGTTGTTTTCCCAGGCTGCTGTTATTACATATGTCCTTTCCTGGGAACTCACTCTAGCCAAGCAGCCTGTTGTCTCTGTCAGGCCTTGCACAATGCTTTTTGTAGATAAGTGGCTTTTCTATTTATCCTTTTATTGGGGATATTTCCAGGTTTTTTCTTTATTAATGCCTACTCATCTTTCAGACCTTCGCTCAAATGTCACTTCTATTAAGAAGCCTTCCCACAACAACTTGACCCTCAGACAAGATCAGATCCTTTTTTTGTATAATCCTATAGTTCTGTGTAGTTTCCTTCATACAGTACTTATTATAATGTATATTTACATTTTTTGTTACTGTACTAATTTGATACTTTGTTCTGCTTATCAGATTGTTGGGATTATGTCTACTTTGACCATCATTATTCTCAGAACCTAGAAAAGTGAAATAATTTGAAAAACACAGAGTTAATCAGGCCAATTTCTTTGCTTCAAGGTGGAACCACTCTGGTGGGGGATGTAAATCACATGGAAAAGAAGGAAATGACCTTAGCCAAGCCCACACTAGGTAAGCTAACCTTCTCTCAGGTGGTCAGCTAAATAAATGTTTGTTATTTTATGCCATTAAGATTCTGTGGATGTTCATAACCCTAGTTTTATGAGCATGGGTGACTAATGTAGAAATTTTCAGAACTTTTATTATGCTCATGAGCCTTGCAAATCTCCAGGAAAGAATTTAAAAATAAATTGCATTGTTCAAACTTATTTGACCACAGACTATTTCCTTGCATACTTTTTTCATAGAATATGTTTTAGGAATACTGCTGCTGGGAGTATTGGCACAGACTGGAATATGTAGGAGAAATGCTGTGTTAGGGACTTTGCAGCCCTAACATTAATTCTGTAGTTTCAGAGACCTTATAGCCTAGTTCTTGCGCTTAACGTGTAGTCTTTTTTATGTAAATAATTTTAGAGCCATACAAAGTTAGAAAAAAATACAGAGACCTCTTGTACCATGTACCTACTTCCTTCAAAGGTAACAGTTTGAAAAATGTAAATATAATATGATAATCAAGACAATGACATAATGCAATCTACTGATCTTATTCACATTTCCCCAACTTTGCTTACATTTTTGTGTGTGCATGTGTGTGTGTTAGTAATCTCACTGAAGAGATGATGGACCTTCATATATATGGATATGTTAAGCAGATACACTTAAGGAACAGATATCAGCTTCTTTTGTGCTGTAAAACAAGACACAGATTCCTAGAATTGAACATGACTTCAAACTCCAAACTAAAATTAATTTAAGCAAAAATTCCTTTTTTTCCATGGTCTTTTCATTTTGCTTCATAACATATGAATGAACACAATTTTAGAGAATCATGTAAAGTTTTAGAATTTGGTCTGCTAGTGTGTGGATAAGAGCAGTTGTTCTTATTCATTCTAATTTGCAGGTTATATTTTTGCTTCTAATTTATGTGTTGTGACAAGAAAAATTTGTGTCTGAATTTGGAAAGTTGAGTAATTTTAATTTGATGAGACACTGGGGAAGAAGACACTGCATGTGAATGGTACTTTCTCAGAGTGTAGTTATCAGTGCTTATCCAAGTAAGAAATGAGAAAATCAATCTTTTTTACACAAGTAAATGGAAATAGATTTTAGTTGTCTTAATGAGGATCAGACTAAAAACTTTTGCTTATTGGTGTATGGGTTTCTAGTTAAAACTGAGTTTATCTTCTCAGTGCTATTTGGGAAGCTGCATAATAACTCAATTACATCCCAAAACTAGAGTCTCAGTAAATTTTAATCTGATTGGATATTTTAAGAAGTGAAGTAATTATTTTTAAAAATGAATCCTCTGGATTATATTCTGGTCTTTTTCATTTATTCAAAATAATTGCACAGTTTTCTCATTGTTGTAGTTAATTTGCAGTTCCTAGGATAATAAACAAATACCAAAGTAAGCAAAAATGAAAAATAAAATCCCGGAATGATCAAGAAGTCTACTTAATTGATAAGCCCACAGGAGACATATACCAAGACTTATCAGAAAAAAAGAAATAATTCCGTCTTCAACTTACCTGGGAATCCGGGAAACTGTCGGAAAAGTCTAAAGTTAGAGTTGTACAACCCTGAAATGATCTATAGAATACCAAAGGAAGTATGGTAGATGGTATCAGCTGGTACACAATAGCCACCCCAAGCCCTTCCACCCTGCCACTTTCTATTGTCGAGGTAAATCAATGAACGTGGACCAAATACTTATATTCCTGGTCTCTAATTAGCTACAGATGTCCACACGACAGTTCCAATCATGTAGGTAGAAGAGAAAATCTTCTGAGAACTTCTGTAGAAGGTCTTCCGTCATTATAAAGGGGTAGATATATATGCAGGGAATACTCTGTGGTGTAGCTCTTTCATTTTCCTTCTGCTTTAAATGTGGAAAGGAGGGTGCTTTGATGCTTGGAATTGCAGCAGCAGTTTTGTGGCCATGAGGTGGTTACCTAAGGGAGGGAGGAAAGCCGACAGGTGGATGATGATAGAATAGAGTAATAGAAAAATCACCATTTTTTGCAGGCTCCATTGAGCCATCACACCAAATCTAGAATGACCAGATTTCTTGTTGAGTAGAATAAATGAATTTCTTTGTCATTGACACTACTGTTAGATGTGGATTCTCTTACCATAATCAAAAGTACCCTGAAATGCTACAAAGAAAGAAGAACTGAGATGTTGAACATCCTAGCCCTGGTTATATTCAGAGACCAAGAGATGAGTAATGACTTTCAATTCATTGTGCACAAAATAAGAAGAAATAACTGTATTACCTTTCTGTGGCTGGGACAAAATGTCTGACACTTTCAAGTTAAAGGAGAGGTTTGTTTTTTGGCTTATGGTTTCAGGGTTTCAGTTTGTGGTTGGCTGATTCCATAGTAAAGGCATCATGTTGGAAGGGCATCAATATGGCAATGTATAACTGAAATTGTAGTTAAGCGATTCCAGACTCCAGAGCCAGACTGGTGGATTTAGAATCCCTACTCTGTACTATGTGAATAAGAAAGGTAAAAAAAATAAATTTTTTATTGGTACAGATTTGCCATACATAGTGCTCACATTCATTATATGGAATTTGTACCTGTATATAATTTATCTTAATTCTTCTTTTTTTCCATTCTCTTCCTCTGCCTTCAACCCTTCTTCCCCTCCCCTTTGTTTCCATTTTTTCCTTCCATTCTTTGTTTCTTAATCCCTTTTTCATTCCTTCCCTTCCCCTCCCATTTCCCTATTTCCCTTCCCATATAAACATGTTTTTCCAACTTCCCAATATCTGTCCTCCATTTTGCTCTTAAGGTTTCTCACACAAGAGAAACAAGATGGTATTCAAATTTGTGTGTCTTATTTATTTCACTTAAAATTATGGTATTGAGGTGCATTCATTTACCTATAAATAACTCAAGCTTATCCTTCTTTCTGACAGAGTAGTACTCCATTTTATATAAATACCACATTTTTAAAGCTAAAATTTGATATATTGCCTGAGTCCTTGATTTCTCTATGACATCTACCAAGTATAGTCTGATAGAAATGTAAGGAAAAAGTGAATTTCAGTCACAGGCCCCATAAGTACAATTGTAAAAATTTAATGAAGATTCCTAGAAAAGTAAAATGTCAATCATGAACCTCAGAAAAAGAGCTATTCAAAAGCACCAATAGTTTATAATGTGTATTGTACAATACATTTTTCTTAGGGTGCACATGTTAATTTCCAAATTTGACAAAATAATGCTCACTATTCCACTATTTTGGTTCCCTTCTAAAATAATACATCTGTATCTTGGTTGTGGTAGTGATTACATGAAGCTAATGTGATAAAACTTCATTGATACACAAATAAGTGCATGAGGAAACAAGAATCTGAGGAAGTTCAATACTGTATCAGGCAGTTTTTTCATTTTGATATTATGCTATCTTTATACCAGATATTACTGTTGAGATAAACTGAGTGAAGCATATATGAGACCTCCATGTATATTTTTTCTAAGTTTCTGTAAATCTACATTTCAGAATACATATGTCAAAAAGGTGATGATGTAAGAATATCATGGAATACCTGCATAAAGAAATATGTCATATAATGAAGGCCCTGAGACTTCAGCAGGAAGGAGCTGATATCTGAGTGAAGGGAGACTAGTGTAGTAGTTCTAATCTAATTGTAAGGGCTGAATATTTCTTCCACCGATTCTTCTTCATTCTCAACAGCACAAACATCTCTGAATCCATATCTTTTCTCATCTGAAGCAAAGTTAAATGATTAAATGACATGTATGTGTCATCATTTGTGCACAGTGAAGCAAGCTACTGTCCCTATAAATCCACTTCAGAAAATTTATGCTTGCAAAGGCAAATATTGGAAGATTTTCATGGTAATCTCTTTTTCAAAGCTCATTAGTGGGGAGATAGTTGCATAATTAATGTCAATTGGCATATTCTAGGAAATAATCTAGTCAGCCTTTTAAAAGAATAAGGTAGGTGTATTTAATGAAAGATATATTTTAAAGGGTGAAAAGAGCCAAACAAATGCAAAATAGCTTGTATCGTATGATTTTATTTATGTCAGGAAAAGGCAGAAACTCACCCACATATGTAGAGGAGTCAAAATTTATAAACATATACAGATGCCCAAAGAAAAGTATATCTTCTGTGCTTATTATAATTGACCTAATCTGTTCCTTGACCTATTACCCTAATAAAAAAGGGAAGAAACTTAAGCTTGCCAATTAATTGTATTTAACTCATGAAGAATTTTTGCTTCAAATATTTATTTCAAAATGTAGATTTACAGAAAGTTAGAAAAAATATACAGAGGGAGTCTTATGTACACTTTATCCAGCTTATATCAACAGTAATATCTGGTATAAAGATAGAATAATATAAAAATTTAAAAAACTGACATTGATACAACATTGAACTTACTCAGATTCTTGTTTCCTTATGCACTTATTTGTGTATCAATGTAATTTTATCATGTTAGCTCCATGTAATCACTACCACAATCAAGATAAAGACCTGTTCTTTCAGGAGGGAACCAAAACAGTGGAATAGTGATGAGAAGCAAAGTATAGTCTTTTCAGAACTTGGAATCCAGACACCTGGAAAACAACAAATTAGAAAAAAAAGTAGATATCTAGGAATCAGAAGGGAATTTACAGGAAAATTAGAAACTGCAGAAAAGTTGGAGAAATGGACCACAATGTAGAGGAAAAAATGAAGCAGTCTGGAAGCTTATGCCTTTACCTGGTAATTGGAAAGCTATTTCAAGAGATACAAGGCAAGCCATCAAGTTGGGAGCTCCAGGGAGAAACAAGAGACCAGGAAAGCAGCAATGAGCCAAAGAAAAACACCATACCTATTGCAAAAATATCAAAAAATTTTACTTTAGAAAGGTCTTCTTACACATGGTAGGCAACAGTTGGAGAAAGAACCCAGTGTAGCAACTGATATTGCTACAAAGTGTTCAATCAAGCACTATTAGGAAGAGGTTGATTATTTCAGACTGAGTCTCAAAATGACTAAGACAACCCTTCATTTCAGGGTTCCTAGTGTTACCTCCCACAGTGACTATATGAGAGACAACCATGGGAAATGGCTATGGAGAAGGTGCAGGCCTTACATCTCTAAAAAGCCCTACCTATGACCTTATGATGCTTTTGGGGAATATTTAGACACAAACTATTATATTGCACACTTGGACCCCAAAAGACTCACCAGATCCTTTATGCAAAAGGTATGTAGTCCGTCTCTAAGATTTAACAAAGTCCCAACAGTTTCAGCATTGCTGAAAAGTCAAAGTCCAAAGTCTCAACTGAGATTTAAGGCAAACTTTTAGCTGCAAGCCTCTGTACAAATGAAAAGAAACTTAAGCACTTTCAACATACGGTGGCACAAGATAAACATTCCTATTCTAAAAGGTACAAATAGGGGGATAGAAAGGAACAGGATCAAAGCAAGAACAAAATCCAGCAAGGCAAACATTAAATCCTGTCATTCCATATCCATCATCTGGGGCAATCTGTGGCAAGATGAGAATTTCAAAAGCCTTGGGCAGCTCTCTCCCTATTGCACTGCTGGCATTTGTAGCTCTCATGACTTCTCTCTTTGAATGACTTTGCTTACTTCTTGCAGATTTCCTCAGATGATCCACATTCCCAGCTTCCCCAAGCTGTGGTCTCCACTGTACCTGTGGCTTCACATTCACATTTTCACACACTGCCCTCTAAGGGGCACACTACCCTCCAAGGCCTTCTTCTGAAATCTGAGTGGAAGACTTCCTGACCCCACAACTCTAACATTCTGCATACACCTAAAACTAGCACCCAAATCTCTCTCCCAATATTTGTGTACTCTTTTCTAAATTTTATATATTTATAAGCCACAAAGGGTTGTTTTGATGTATATCTATGATATGAAAGGATTAATCTAGACTAACAAATCCATCACTTCATATACTTATTTTTGTGGTGAAAATATTTAAAATCTATTCCCTTAGCAATTTTGCAATATACAATGCATTACTTATTATAGTCACCATTCTGAACAATATATCTGTAATGGTTATTCTTCCTGTCTAACTGAAACTTTGCATCCTTTGATCAATACCTCCATTCCCCTGTCCCCTCTCACTTCAAACTGTGTTAACCACTATTCTATTTTTATGAGTTTCACATTTTTAGTTTTCACATATGAGATCATTCAGTATTTGTCCTGTGTCTTTTTTAAATTAGCATTATGTCTTCCAGTTTCATCCATCTTGAACAAATGACAAGACCCACCATTGTAAAAAGGTTGGATAGTATTCATTGTATATTCATTCATCTAATGATGGACATTTTAATTGCTTCTATATCTTGGCTATCATGAATAATGCTGCATTGAATGCGAGAGTACCTGACTGAACTCTGGAACACTGATTTAATTTCCTTTGGGTATACACATAGTAGGAATTGCCAGATCATTTAATAATGATATTTTTAATTTTATGAAGAAATTCCAAAGTTTTCAATGACTGTATTAATTTACATTTCCACCAGAGAATATGTGGGCTCCCTTTTCCCCACATCTTCATAAACACTAGATATTTTTCATCTTTTTGATAATGCCCTCTTGAATCAGTGACTTCCAGTGTTTTCTAGTAGACAAAGTGCACTATGCCTCTGCCTCCACAATAGGGAAAATAGAATTTACTCCATGCATACCATCAGACTACTGTGTGATTAAAACAGAAATCAACAACAGAAGAAATTTCAGAAAAGGCAAAGGTCCTGGAAAATTAATGGTAGACTCCTAAACAACCAACGGGTCACAGAAGAAATCAAAGAAGAAATTAAATTTCTGGAAGTTAATGACAATAGTGGTGCAACTCATCAAAACCTCTGGGACACTATGAAAGCAGTTCTAAGGGGAAAATGCATCACAATCAATGCTCACATTAGGAAAACAGATTAAGCTCAGATAGACAATCTTGTGAGAAATCTTAAGATACTTGAGAAACAGCAACAAACCAGTCACAATCTGAAATTAAGGAAGAAAATTATGAGGATGAAAGCAAAAATCAATGAAATTGAGACTAAAAAAGCAGTAAAAAAATTAACAAATCAAAAAGCTGGTTCTTCAAAAGAATAAATAAAATAGATAAGCCCCTATCCATACTTACCAAGAGAAAGCAAGAAAAGACTCATGTCAATAAAATTAGAAATGAAAATGGTGAAATCACAACAGACACTGTGGAAATTCATAAGATGCAACTGCTTTAAAAAATTATTTTCCAAAGGATTGAAGAAATGGACAGATTCCTAGATAATAAAAACTACCAGAACTAACCCAAGAATACATAAATATGCTTAACAACTCAATAACAGGGAAATTGACACAGTAATAAAAAATCTACCAACTAAAAAAACCTAGGATCTGAGGGATTCACTGCTAAATTCTACAAAATATTTTTGGATGTTATGTTATCAGTACTCCTCAAGCTCTTCAAAGAAATTGAAAAGGATGGAGTGCTCCCAAACTTGTTTATGGAAGCCAGTGTCACCCTGATCCCAAAACCGGATAAAGATCAACTAAAAAAGAAAACTACAGTATAGGATACTCTACTTAATGAACATACATGCAAAAATCCTCAAGAGAATATTAGCAAGTAGAATGCAGCACATTATCAAAAAGATGAGATATCATGATCAAGTTGGTTTCATCCCAGAGATATAAGGATGGTTCAGCATACATAAGTCAGTAAATGTAACACTTCATATAAACAGTAGCAAATTCAAAAACTATATGATTATGTCAATAGGTGCAGAAAAGTCTTTTTGACAAAATCCAACATCCCTTCATTATAAAAATTCTAAAGAGAGCATATATAGAAGGACCATACCTGAATACGATAAAAACTACATATGACAAATAGGCATCATTACACTAAATAGGGAAAAGCTAAACTCATTTCTCATAAAATCAGGAACAGTAAAAGGATGTTCACTGTTACCTCTTCTATTCAACATAGTACTTGAAACATTAGCAAGAGCAATGAGGCAAGAGAAAGAAATGAAAGGGATACATATAGGAAAGGAAGAACTCAAATTATCACTATTTGCAGATTAAATGACACTCTACATAGAAGAATTACATTTTAGAATTAATAACAAACTTAAGCAATTTAGTGGGACATGAGATCAACCCACAAAAATCATTAGCATTTGTGTACACTGACAATGAATGGGATGAGGAGAAAGTTATGAAAATAATATTATTCACAGAAGCTACAGGAAAGATGAAATACTTAGGAAGTAACCTAACGTGGAAGTCAAAGACTTTTACAAAAAATAATAAGTACTCTGTAAAAGGAGACTGAAGTGGGCACCAAAAAATGGAAAGACATCTTCTGTTCCTCGAGGCATAATCCATATTATCAAAATTTCCATGCTCCCCAAACTGTTAGATATGTCTAATGTGGTGATATACATCTGTAATCCCAGCATTTGGGAGCTGAGGCAGGAAGATCATTATGAGTTTGAGACCAGCCTGGGCTACACAGTGAGTTCAAGGCCACTCTGAACTACACAGCAAGATCCTCACTCAAAAAAAAAAATATTGCGTTGTAGTCAGTGGTTTCAGGGAGAACAACTGCATACAGGACATAGAATTTGTAATACTGTTTTATGATGGTCACCCAAAGTTAAACACAAGAAAGTGCAGGAAAATATTTCCACAACACTAAAGACCCAGGATATTCAGGCAATGGCCTGGATCCCACAGCAATGCCCTGCAAGAGTCCAGCTAAAGACCCAAAACGCATGACAATGCCTCCCACAGATCCAACTCAAAATCTAAGAGCCCACAATAAGGACTCATGCCAGTCTATTTTACGGTTCTGTGCTGGGAAGGCCAAAGGTCAGTGGTGGAACTACAAAGTCTATGCCAGTGGGGTGAAGGAGCTATGCAGTGGGTTGAGGGTTCTACAGGGGAGCCAAGAAGTCACGCACAAAATAAGGAGCAGGGATGCCCTGAAGAGCACCACAGCCATCTTCAGTGGTAACAAGGTCCTGTGCTCCTCCGACGATGAGAACAGTTGAGTACAGGTCAGGAAGCCCAGCGTGACAAGCTTCTCCAGCACACAGCTTCCCCTCCAGAGCCAGGAAGTGATGCACAATGTGAGGAGCAGAGCTCTCCCAAGGTGAACCACAGCCACTCTCACTGATGAGGTCCTGAGCTCCTCCGATGATAATGGCCGAATCCATATTGGGGAAGCCAGCACGATAAGCACGTCCGGGAGAACTATCGGCTCAAAACAGCAACTCTTGAAAGAACCCACAACACCTCACTCTTCTCCACGTCTCTATTTATGCTGGCAACTTTGCTCAGGTGGGCCATCTTTACTCAACACCACACTGATGTAATTCAGCTGGTGCTAAACTGACCACCAGTTTTTAATCCATAACATATTGTTACATAGATTCAACCCAGTCTTAAACAAAACACCAAGAGTACACTTTATAGGTCTAGAATAAAAAAACAATTCTTAAATTCATATGGAACCAGAAGAGACCTAGAATAGCAAAAGCAATTTTGGGCAACAAGCACAAAGCAGGAGGCATAGCAATACCTGACTTCAAGCTACACTATAAAGTAAAAGTGATAAAAAGAAAAAAAGCATGGTACTGGCACAAAAGAGACACATTGGTCAATGGAACAGAGTAGAGGCTACAGAAACTTCCCCAGACACAGTCAGCTAACTGGGCTTTGACAAAGGAGTCAAAAGTATATGTCGGAGGAAAGGTAGTCTATTCAACAAGTGATGCTGGGGAAACTGGCTATCTGTGTTCAGAAGACTGAAACTGGACCCTTATCTCTCCCCATATAGTAAATTAAAACCAAAATAGATCAGAGATCTAAACATTAAACCTTCTGGAAGATAAAATAGTCCAAACGCTTGAAGACACAGGTGTAGAAAAGGACTTTCTAAACAGAACATCAATTGCACAAGAAATAACAGCAATAATCAACAAATGGGATTACATCAGACTAAATACTTCTGTATAGCAAAAGAATCAAGCAGTAGAGTGAGGAAGCAACTACAGAATGGGAAAAGGTTTTTGCCAGCTACTCCTCAGACAGAGGGCTAATAGCTAGAATATACAAAGAACTCAAAAAATTAAACCACTTAAAATTAAAGATGCAGTAAAGAAATGGACAAAGGAAAGGAACAGACACATCACAGAGGAAGAAATACAAATGGTCAAGAAATATATGAAATAATGTTCATTGTCTCTGGCCATTAGAGAAATGCAAATTGAAACAATGCTAAGTTCTCATCTTACTCCAGAAAGAATGGCAATCATTAAGAAATCAAATAATAAAAATGATGGTGAGGATGTGGTAAAAAGGAAAACCCCTTCACTGTTGGTGAGAATGTAAACTAGTATGACCATTAAGGAAATTACTATATAGATTTCTTAGAGAACTGAAATTAGAAATTCCATATTACCCAGGGGTTCTCCTGCTAGGTCCCCAAAGAGTTTGAGAGGCATAGCATTCTACAGTGATACATGAATACCAATGTTTATAGCAGCACAATTTATGATAGCTAAATCCTGGAAACAGCCTGTATACCCATGAACAGACCACTGGATAAGGAAAATGTGGTATCTATATTTAATGGAATACTACTCTGCTACAAAGAATGACAGATTTGAGACATCTGTAGGAAAATGGATGAACCTGGAAAATATAATGTTGAGTGAAATAAACCAGACACAGTAGCTTAAATACAGTATGGTATCTCTTTTTGAGTGAGGCAAAATATGAACAAAGAGAATACATGATGGACAGAAGTGAACAAGGAGAAGGGAAGTGGGCCAATGCAAAAATTACAAGGAACAAGGAGAAAAGGAAGTAAAAATAGGTAGAATAAAGGTATGCCATGTACAGGAGCATAATAACCTCAATTAATGTAAATATTATGTGCCATAACATAAGCTAAAATTAATGATATCAACAAGAATGAAAAATGGAATAGTGCAATTGAAGGAGAGGAATGGAGTGGGGAGGGAATTGGATGGGGATTTAAAAAAAGAAACAAGCTCTGATATGTACATGTAACCACTCCTGAAGATGATTGCAAACTGTGTGAACTGCAAACACATACTAATAAAATAAAAATTAAAAAAAGAATAACTCATTATTAGCAACAGATAAAGCCACAAACACACAACACATATTTAATATGACAGCAATACACACTTGACTGGCGAGTCAGAGCGTGATCACTTCTCTGTGCTCTACTATCTCTGTTCTTAGAGGTCTTGACCCTTACTTTTGCTTTATGTGTGAATTCTGATCACACTTTTGTTTTTGACTCAGCATCACTGAACTTTTTAAAAACAGGCTCTATGTTGATAGTTAAACTTCAATTTGTGCAGAAGTATTATAATACTTTTATTCATTTATCAGTGGATTGCTTTAGCAGTCAGAACGCAGAAAATGATGTTCCCTAAGAATTTCAGGGGACAAAAATTCACATGGAAAAACTAATAACAGTGGTCCTCAAAGTGTAGCCCTGGACTCAAAGCATCAACATTTCAGGAAATTCATTGGAAAATAGGGAGAAAGTGATCAAATGAGAAAGAGAACAGAGGTGTGGGGAGAAAAAAAAGAAAAAAGAAGTAATAGAAGAAATAAATGGAAGCAAGGCTTTTGTAAATAAGTAGGGGAAGAGACATTGAAGGGAGGGCAGAGGATTGGGGAAAATGCAAGAATCAAGACATATGCACACGTACAGACTCCCTATGATGAATGTGATCATTACACATAGCTAAAATGTACCAATAAAATTATTTTTAAAAAAAGAAATGCAAATGATCAAATCCCATCTCAAATTTTCTGAATCAGAAAGACTAGAGGTACAGTTTATCAGTCTATAAATTCACTGGTGATTCTGACATAAGCTGAAGTTTGAAGAAAATTGCTATATAAGTACACCAGCTTTCCCGCCTCTCAGGAAGGATAACACTGAAGAATTTGTTCTTTACTTACTCCTGAAGTTTCCCAATGTACTGTTTTCTTCATCTGGGTGCAAGGTACATGGAAAAACTTAAAACTTTATTTTCATCTGTACACTTAGGGTTTCATGTAGTTTTATGTATGGATGCTGTGCTTCAATGAATAGTTTTGAAAAAAGTTTAAATAGCTTGCATGCTACATTGCTTAATATTTTCTTTATAAAACTCTCACCTTTCACTTTTTAAGTGCAAGAATTTAGCTTTGTTCATTTTTTTCTCCCCAAAACATAGTAGGTACCTACTTAATTTCTGTAAAATAAAAAATTAAAATTGTACCATTCTGTTGGATCAGCTCATCATAGCTCACTAACCCCCAAATCAATTATAGTTAGCTTTATTTAGTTCAATATCTAATTACTTGGCTCTCATGGAACTTATGACTTAGCAAAGAATTACGTAATAATGATAATTATAAGAATAACAGTGTTACAATACTACCTGAGTTAGTTGAGTCCTGGCTTAACACGAGGCATTAAGCTTAATACTTGCAAAAGTATGTAAGTTGTACTTTTATTCATATTCCCACTTTACAGATGAGAAAATTAAGGCTATGCAATAGGCCCAAGGTCCATGAATAAAATAAGATGGGAACAATTCTATAACTCTTCATTTTTGGGGGAAGGGTACTGGGGATCAAACTCATGACCTTGCACTTGCCAGGCAGGCGCTTGTGCTTTTGAGCTATATCCCCAGTCCTATAACTCTTCATTTTAATCACTACATATATTATTTTCTACTGCTGTAAAATAAATTACCACAAACTTAGAAGCATATATTTATTATCGTATATCTATTATCACATATATTGAGTTTATTGCACTTTCCATAGGTCAGGAGTCCAGGCTTTCCCAAACTGGGTCCTCTGTTGGGGTCTTAAAAGGCTGTAATAAAAATATTGGCCAGATTACATTCCTAGAGGCTTGATTGGGGAAGAATCCACTTCCAAGTTCTATCACATTGTTAGAAGAATTCTTTTCCTTGTGGTTTTAGGACTGAGGCTTCCATTTTCTTGCTAGCTGCTGTCATTTGGGACAATTTTTAGCTCCTCGAAGTTGCCATCGGTTCTTGCCACATTGTCCCCTCTGCATACTCTCCTATGACATGACAGCATACTGTCTTCAAGGCTAGCAGTGGATTCATTACCTCTATACCCCATTTTAAGGACTTAGCTAATTCATTCAGACCCATGCAAGATAACTTCTTTTTTAATTAACTCAAAAATTTTAACGGAGTAGGGACCTTACCTTGCTTATATTTGCAACATCTCTTTGCTTTTGCCATATAATGTAAGCTAATCATGGGAGTGATATCCTATCATATTCCTGATTCTGTTCTCACTCAAGAGGGACAGATTATGTGGACATGTTCCAGAGGTCAGGAATCTAATGGGTAATTTTAATGTTCTGTGTACCATATTACTGCATTTAAGTGAAAGCTTGTTGGACATTAAGAAAGACAATGGTGGAATGTTCAATAATAATTTGTCCTGAGATCACTGTCCAGAAGAAAAATTTAAACTATGGGGAAACAATGGTCAAGTGGGAATTTGCATCTGGAGTGATGGCCATCACTCCAGATCACTCACTTGGTCCTGCCATGTCCATTGAGAAGCAAGTGATAATTTGTGAAAATGCAAAAGAAGTTAAGCATAGCATCTGCTCTTAAGTTCTTTAATATCTGCTGCCTTTCAGAACTATGCATCATTCTATGCATTTGCCCAAGCCAGAAACCTGGGAATACTTTTAGAACCATCTGGAACAAGATGCAGCTGACGCCCTGCTCTATATCCCTCAGTGTTGCAACTGAGAGAGACAGTTCCTGGCTGACTGACAGCTTGCTTCCTTGGGCAACTGCATCTCACTCCTCCATCTGAGTACTTGTTCTGACAGTAGAGGAGCTTGCCTGGCACAAGTGCACAACACAGATGCTCAGTGAAGCCAATTATCTCGATGGAAACCCTCAACAAAGTGTAGGTGCTACTTAACAAATGGCCTTGGTTTCCATTCAATAATGGCACAATCGTGAAGTGGGTTTCACACAGTTTCTCTGAACCATGATCAGAAAAAAAAAGAACTACACACCACATAGTAATTAAAATATAAGAAATGTAACACAAGGACAGAATCTTAAAAGCTGCTAAGGAAAAGCAACAAAACACCTGCAAAGGGAAAACTACCAGAATTATGACAGACTTCTCAATATAAACCTTGAAGGCAAGGAAAGCATGAAATGAAGTGTTTCAAGTTCTAAAAAAGAACAATTTCCAACCCAGACAGCTATATCCTGTAAAATTATTTTTCAAAATTGATGGAAAAATAAGACATTTTTATGGTAAAAAGAACCTAAAGAAGTTCATGACCACCAAATCAACACTGCAAAAGTTCTTAAGGATATCCTAAAAGGAGATAATGAAGCTAACGATACAAAAATGTCCAATGAAATGAATGCATCAGAGAGGGCTTGCAATTAAGTAGAAGGAATAAAACAAAAACAGCAACATAAAAATAATACAGTGACGGGAGTAAGTCAATATCTGTCAATTATAACTATCAATATAAATGGATTTGACTCAGCAATCAAAAGACATAAATTATCAGAATGAATCAAGAAATAAAATTCAACCATACGCTGTACAAAAAATACACTTAACACACAAAGAAATTCATAGTCTACAAATCAAAGCATGGAAAACAATATCCCATACAACAGTAACCTGAAAACAAGCTGGAGTAGCAATCCTATTTTCAAACAAAGTAGACTTCAAGCTAAACCTGATCAAAAGTGTCAAAGAAGGACTTTACCTATTCCTTAACAGAATTATTCAACAGGAAGAGATAATAATTATGAGCATATATGCACAAAACCATGGTACATACAACTTCACAAAACAAACACTAATGGATATAAAAGATCAGATAAACATAAATACAATTATTGTGGGGAATCTTAATACCCTACTATCACAAATAGATTGAGTCAAACAAAGAAAATCAACAAATATCAAAGTTGAACTAAAACTTTGAACAAATAAACTTGATAGATGTACACAGTATTCCACTCAACAACACAATACACATTCTTTTTGGATTCATGTGTTATTTTTTCCAAAATAAGCCACATACTAGTTAGCCTAAGTAAGTGCTAAAGAATAGAAATTTTATCATGCATATTAGTAACTCATAAGGCAACAAACTAGAAGTCAATAGTAAAAGAAAACACAAAAATCTTACAAATGTGTGGAAACTAAGCAGCACATTACTGAATAATCAATGGGTCACAGAGGAAATTACGGAAAAAATAAGACAGATCCTAGAATTAAATGATAATACCAGTAAAACATAGCAGGACTCATGGGACACAATGAAAGCAGTCTTGTGAGGGAAGTTAATAGCTACGAATGCCCCCATCAGAAAGACAAAACAAGCCCAAATAAACAACCTAATTATACATCTCAAGGTCTAAGAATACAAATCTAGAGCTTGTACAAGGAACAAAATTGTACAAACCAGAGCAGAAATCAATGAAATGGAGACTTGAAAAACAATAGAAAGCATCAATCAACTGAAGAGCTGGTTCTTTGAAAGAATAAATACAATAAACAAACTCAGCCAATCTTATCAAAAAAAGAGAAAAAAGACACAAGTTAATGCAATTAGAAATGAGAAATGTGAAATCACACTGGACAATGCTGAAATCCAGAAAATTATTACTATTTCGCAAACACATATGCCAAAAACTTAGAGAACTCAGAAGAAGTGGAGAGATTCCTAGATATGTGTGAATTACCAAAACTAAACCAAGAGGACTCAAAAATCTTGACCAATCCAATAGCAGGAAATGAAATTGAAGCAGTAATTAAAAAAAAAACTACCAAATAAAAAAAACCCAGATGGATTCACAATCAAATTCTGTAAGAACTTTGAAGAAGATGTACCACCAATACTCCTCAAACTGTTTAATAAATTTGAGGGAAGGAGTATGTCCAAAATCATTCTCAGAAGCTCACATTATCCTGATCCTAAAGTCAGACAAGGATTCAATCAAAAAAGAACTATAGGCCAGTCTCTCTAATGGACACAAATGCAAAATTTTTATCAGGATATTGGCAGACAGAATGCAACAAATCATCAAAAAGATCATAAACCAAGACCAAGTAGGCTTCACCATGGGGATGCAAAGAAGACTTAATGTATGTAAATCAATAGATATAATGCATCACAAGAAAAAGAAACAAGAAGAAAAATCATATGATCATCTCAATAGATTCTGAAAAAGCCTTTGACAAAATTCAACATCCATTCATGATAAAAAGAATTGAAGGTATAGAAGGGCTGTATCTCAATCTGATAAAAGTTATTATGCCCAATCTACTGCCAACATCATATAAAATGGAGAAAACCTAAGTCTTCCTCCTAAAATCAGGAGCAAGATAAGGATGACCATTATCACCACTTCTGTTCAACATAATGGTTGAAACCTTAGCCAGAATAATCAGGCAAAAGAAAGAAATAAAAGAGATATGTGTAGGAAAGGAAGAAGTCAGAATATTGTTTGCAGATGACATGATCCTTTACTTACAAGACCAAAACTTCCATCAAAATACTCCTAGAACTAATAATAATAGCAATGTAGCAGGATACAAAACAAACACACAAAAATGAGTAGCATTTCTATGCACTGATAATGAACTCACTGAAAAAGCAATTAGGAAAACAACACCATTCACTACAGCATACGAAAATTAAATATGTAGCTATTAACCTACACTGAAAATTATATCACTCTGAAAAAGGAAATAGAGGACATCAGGAAATGGAAAGGTATCCTCTGTTCCTGGATAGGCAGAACCATTATAATCAAAATGACTACACATCCGAAACTGATATACTGATTTAACATGATCCTAATTAAACACAAGCAGTATTTTTCACAGATCTAGAGAAAGCAATCCTAAAGTTTATATAGAACAAGAAGAGACCCAGAATAACAAAAGCAATCCTGAGTAACAAAAGCAAAGTAAGAGGCATCACAACCCACGACTTGAAGTTATACTATAAAGCCACAGTGATTAAAACAGCATAGTACTGGCACAAAAACAGGCATGTGCATCAATGGAGCAGGTAAGAAGTAGAAACTACCCGAGGCACATACAACTATTTGATCTTTGACAAAGAAGACAAAAGCATACACTGGAGAAAAGATAGCCTCTTTAATAAATGGTGCTGGGAAAATTGGATATTCACATGAAGAAGATTGAGTCTGGATTCATGTTTCTCACCATGTACTAAACTAAAATAAAAGTAAATCAAGTATCTAAATTCTAAAATATAAATAATCTACTGGAAGATAAAATAAGTACAAACTCTTAAAGACATAAGCATAGGCAAGGACTTTCTGAACAAAACCCCAATCATGACACAAGAAATAATACCAAGAATCAACAAATGTGATCATATCAAATTCAAAAGTTTCTGCATGGCAAAGGAAACAAACAAAAGAGTAAAGGGACAAGCTGTATAATAAGAAAAAATTTTGCCAGCTATTCCTTGGACAGAGCACTAACATCTAGAGTATATAAAGAACTAGAAAAAAATTAGACTCCCTAAAATAAAAGACCCAATCAAAAGTTGGCATCTGAAATGAATAGACACTTCTCAGAAGAAGTACAAATGGCCAATAAATACATGATAAAATCTGTAACATCTCTGGCCATTAGAGAAACGAAAATTAAAACTACACTGAAATACCATCTTACCCCAGAAACAATGGTTATTGTCTAAAAAAATCTAATAGTAACAGATACTGATGAGGATGTGGGGGAAAATGAATTCTTCTACATTACTGATAGGAAGGTAAACTGGTACAACAACTACTATGGAAATAAGTATGGAGATTCCTCAAAAAACTAAAAATAGAAATTTCATTTGATCCAGCTCTACCTCTTCTAGGTATCTTCTCAAAAGTGTTAAAATCATCACATTACAGGGATACATGCATGCCCATGTTTATAGCAGCACAATTTATAGCAGCTAGATCTTGGAAACAGTCTGTAAGTCCATCAACAGATGAAAAGATTAGAAAAAAATTGGTATTTCTATACAACAGGGTACTACTCTGCCATAAAGATAAACTTGAGACATTCATAGGTAAGTGGATGCAACTTGAGAACATAATATTAAGTGAAATAATTCAGACACACAGACTTAAATATCACATGGTTTGTCTAATATGGGAAAAGAATAGAGAGAAAAAGAGAGAAAGAAAGAGAGAGTGCAAAATAGAAGATAGACTAGAAGTAGGGAGAAGTTCAAATAATTTCCTAAATTACTTATTCTGCTGTATCAAAAATATTTTAATATATATGCTAATTTGTTTCATTTATACTACTAATCTCTTAGTTCATTGAAAAGAAAATTTTCTGCTATTATACATTCCTTCTTTGTAAGAGAGAATCTTGTTTGTTTTTGAGTGACTACTTTGAAGATAATGATGCACAGTATATTATTAACTATTCTTATTCTCTTATTATTTTGTTATAAATTTTATTTTATTTTTTCACAAAATAAAAAAGAAACAAGGGGGTAGACTCTAGAGATGGGAAGAAGATAAGAAGATATGGGGATGGAGAGAGGATGAGTGAGATACAAGGGAAAATAAAAATGATCCAGGTGTGATATGTGCATGTTCCAGTGCTCTAAAATGAATGTAATTACTATATATCAGAAATATACACCAACAAAAATTAAAAAATAAAATGCAGAGTTAACCTTGCCAGTTTCCTGCTCACAATTCTGAAAAGGCCCTTCTTCGTCTAATGATTAGAACCTAAATTTCTTATGGCAATATAGAAAGTGATTTGCTCAATGAATAGTTATCAAGTGTCCCCTGTGTGCCAGGCACTGTGCTGAATGCTGATGGTGAACAAGGAAAACATGGTTGTTCCTTCTCAATGTTTGTAAGTTCAAGAGACAGACATTAAACAAACATACACACAGGTCAATACTGAAGAATCATGGTAAGAAGCAGTTTGAAAGAAAAGAACAAAACCCTAGAGCTGCAATAGATAATATGGTAGCCAGTGGTTATTTAAGTGTGAACCAGTTAAAATTTAAAAACTCAATTCTTCATTCTCAGTAGCTAAAACTGAAGTGCTCATTAGCTCCATATGATGGATGAAACTTTTCCATCATAACAAAAAGTTCCACTGGACAATGCTGCCAAAAGCCAATCTGAAAGGGAGACTTCATCGAAACCTGAAGGTTCAGGCATCTGCAAGTCTCACTGCCTTTTTCTCTTCCATTCTTTTAGACCAGTTCCTACAGTTGTTCAATACTCAGCTCTACTGTTCTTTCCTTGCAGAGGCCTTCTCTGACTTGCAGAGACTGTAGGAACTGGTCGGGTTTAAGAGAATAGAAGAGAAAAAGGCAGTGAGAATCTTGGAGAATCCTCCACAGAACAGATGATGCCTTATGGCTGAGGTGTAGGAGGGGTACGTGCACAGAGGATGGGAATTGAGATTGAAGTCAAATAGGGAGGGCCCACGCAGGGCACACCAAAGATTGCCAACCTTTCCTAGGAGCAACATGAAGCCATTTCCCAATTTGAAAGCACGACAAAGTTCCTGTCTGAAAAAGGCCTTACACTCTTTGTGTTTTCATACAGGAAGGAGAAAAGATTAGAAAGGTTGTTTGCCAACATATTTTCTTACCTTAGTATCATGTGTTTGATGTTTGTATAAATAAATATGTGTCTACTTTATTCATTAAAACCATAATAAAGGACTCCATTGTAAAGACAAACCATAGCTTGTGTAAATCTTAAAACATACAGAACAATATATTTTCCGAAGGCTATATACATGGAATAAAAGCACATAAGAACTCATAGGAATGAAACACATCATCTTCACAGAAAGAGGAGAAAAGAAATGATGGAAGAGGGAGAAAGAGTAGTTCTACTTGTTTGTTTTCTTTTTAAAAAGATATCCGAAGGGAAAAGGAAACATCTGTAAAATCCATAAAAATATAACTATCTCTGTTAAAATGGTAAGTTGCAGTTTTTTGAGTAATGTAAGTGTCACTTGCCTTTTTCTCTATTAAGTAGTCCTAGTTAATATTTTAACAAATTGAAGATAGACCTGAGTCAAGCATGGCTCTGGGAAGGCTAGTAAGAGTATTGCAATGGCTCAAATGATAGTCAATGGGCAATTTTGAATGAGGATGCTGAAATAGATATGAAGATAAATAGATGGATTCTAAAAGTAGAATCAAGGACTGAGGATGTAGGTCAGTGGTAGAGTACCTGCCTAGCATGTATGAAGCCCTTGTCTTATTTTAGTACCTGAGGTGGAATAAAAACTGGTGGTCAACATAAACACCAGCTAAACTGAATCACAATGCTGCTGAGTGTAGATAGCCCACCTGAGGAAAGTTCACAGCATAAAAAGAAGATCTGGAGAGGAAGAATAGTGTTGTGGGTTCTCCTAAATGGTGTTGTTTGGAGCTGCTGGTTCTGCTGTAGGAACTCGTCATGCTGGTTTCCTTGATTTTAACTCCACTGTTATCATCAGAGGCGTTCAGGACCTTGTTGCTGAGAATGGCTGCGGTTCACTTTGGGCGAGCTCTGGTCCCTACATTGAGCATCGCTTCCTGGATCTGGAGGGGAAGATGTGTGCTGTTCAATCTCCAGGAGAAGCTTGTCACGCTGGCTTCCTGATATGAACTTGGCTGTTCTCATTGTCGAAAGGGCTTGGGACGTCGTTGTTGCTGAGGATGGCTGTGGTAATTTTCGGGGAAGCCCTGGTCCTTATTTTGAGCATTGCTTCTTGGCTCCAGTGTAGAACCCTCAACCGGCTGGCACAGATCCTTCATCTCACTGGTGGAGACTTTCCAGCTTCCAGCTGCTGACCTTTATAATTCTGAGAATTCTGATGAGTTTCTACATCTTAGAGTCAGCCTATAGATAAAAAATATTTTAAGTCAGTCATTTAAAACAGTTAAATTCTGGTTTTGGATATGAATTGTGGCTCTGCCACTTGTAAGCTGTGTGATTTATGCTACAACTTTACTGTTGTGATGCTTAATGGCTTCAACTGTAAAATGGATCTACTAAGGGTACTCTTTTCATATAATTTTGATGGTCTGAACCAATACAATGATACACTAAAGTCTCAATAAAGTGACCTAAAATAATAATAATAACAATTTTTATTGCATTGTACAATTGCATCAGTAGAAAATATCATTCATATGAAGAATATCTCTAGATGGAATGTCAAATGCAATAATAGAAATATTTAGTTCCTAAGCTTCAAAAGTATTAGGTTTTAGTGATTTAATATTTAAATGTCAAACTATTAACATTTTGGAGCTAAAGTTTTCTAATCCTAAAATAAGCAAAAGACCTCATTCTGGAATAAGAAAAATATATGAAAAATTTCTCATAAGAACATCAATTCTACTGCCAAGAGCAAAATCTGTACTTTTGTCACCAACTGTTTTTGCTGATAAGGTGAAGTAATTGAAAGAATGGTGGTTAAAGTTGCCTTTTCTGAATGATGCTGAAACCCTTGCTTCATAGAATTAGCGCTTCTTTGTCACGGATGTTAAAGGACTCATATAACAGGAACTGTGCTTTTGAATGGAGCATTTGGATTGCCTGAGATAAAAGATGGAGTGCAACTGTCTATGGTTGCCTGAAAATCCTAAGTTATGAATATTAACAGGCCAACTTCAGGATGTGCACATAAACTTCTCCATTCTTGCTTGCAAAATGATTTTCAGCAAAATCAGATTACATTCATTTTGCATATTTACTTCATTTAGACTGAAATTGTCTTTGTTCTCCTGTTGATCTATGAAGAAACAGTACCCATGCATCAAGGTGTTTCTGATTTTAAATGTTCAAAGACAATCTGATGGGATAAGTATCATAAAATTAATGAGAAAAAAATTTTAAGTTAATTATTTCCTTTTCTAAAGCTTTAGTTAATCTATTATAATTCTACAGCTTCCTATTTATCAGAACTTTTATGGATAAAAGCTTTCTCTGTCTTCCTCTAAAAGTTAGAAAAATATTTTTATATCCTCCCTCATCTCTCCCAGAGAGGGCCCTCAATACATGTCCCTCTGGGCTCCCAAGGCTGTCATGCCAAACTGCTTCCCAGCCATTCTTTCCTCCACACCCCAGTGATTCTCCTGGAATATGTGTGCAGACAGAAAGAGAAGGCAGTGGTTTAGGTTGTGCTTCTCAATAAATTGACCCTTAGGTAAATCATTTATTGAGGGAGCCATCACTAGAAGCATCACTATGCGAGTGGAAAAGTGAGACAGGAAAGAGGAGAAAGAGGATTCAGAGTGGGTTACTGGACGGATCACTCCTATGGGACAACTGAGTTTCACTGAAGTTCGGGACCCCTGCAGATAGTCTAGAGAACATGCCTCAGAGGTGTCTCACCAGAGAAGCAAAGAAGCTAGCATATTCTCCCTGTCAACCATTGGTCGAGGGCATTTCTTAAGGTCAATTATTTGGCATGCATGGCCTATCAGCACATAGACAAGTCTACTTCCATAACCAGAGGATGAACCAATATTTGCATTAGAAAGTTGATGAGAGGTGTTTGCCTTTCTTATTGCTACAAACAATATTTTAAAGCATCATATATTTATTGTCTTATAATTTTAGAGATCAGAAATTTAAAAGTTGTGGGTAGGGCTTCATTTCTTCTAGGAATTGTGGGCAGACAATTTCTTTCTTTTCTCCTTCCCAGCTTCTAAAAGTTGTCCAGATTTTATAGCTTGTATCTCCTTCTTGCATCTTTAAAGCTAACACCATCATATCTCCAACCTCTGCTTCTATAACTATGTCTGGTCTAATTCTTACCCCCACTTTCCTCTTATAAAGACCCTTATGATTATATGGGGCCCATCCAGATAATCCAGAATAATCTCCCCATCTCAAAATCATTAATGTAATCACATATGCAAATCCCCTTTTTGCATGTACATTCACACATCCATGTGTTTTGAAGATTAGGAAAAAATATTTTTTGAGACATGGTCTCGCTATGTTGTTCAGGCTGGTCTCAAATTTCTGGATTCAAGTGATCCTCCTGCCTCAGTTTCCTGACTGTTGGGACTGCAGGCATGCATCAACATGCCCAGCTCAGGACATAAGAACTTTTTCGAGGGCCAATTGTTTTGAATCTATCACAGGGGATGCAAGAATATTCAATGCCGGTAGACATGTGGAGGCAATGACAGTTTCTTTCCATGCAAAGATAGATCACTATAGGATAAATGTGGTTAATTGGTCTTTAAATACTTTATGGAATGGAAAAGTACATGCTGCATACATATCTACTATTTTATTTAACAAGTACAGACTGACATCCTCCAGATCTCACGTCATGTTGCAAAACCCTAATCCACATAATATTAAGGGGAATATGTAGTTGTTATTTTAGCATTAGTGTTAACATGTTTGGAGGCCCGGAACCAGAGAGAAAAACAAATGCTAGAATTTCAATTTCTTGTCAGTTTCACAGGGTAACAAAGTATCTCAAGAGAATTGCATCTTATTTTAGGGGCTCATCTGATTTCAAGACATTTCATCAAAAGCATAAAAATGTGCTTTTCTGGGGAACATTGCTGCTCTGTTTATGAAAACAAAACCAGCAAGTGTCCACACAGGTGTTGGGAGGTATAGGGAGATGATAGCTAGAGTAAAGACTCTGCCTGCCATGCTAGGTTTCTGCAAGATGAACCAATAGCATCAAACCCTGGAAAATTTAACACTTGCCAAGAAGAATAAGAATTAAGATGAACAAAGCAGGAGACCAGCAAAAAGGGATGGTTTTCTCTTGCTGTTATCCCTTTCTCTCTTCTCTTCTCTTCTCTTCTCTTCTCTTCTCTTCTCTTCTCTTCTCTTCTCTTCTCTTCTCTTCTCTTCCCTTCCCTTCCCTTCCCTTCCCTTCCCTTCCCTTCCCTTCCCTTCCCTTCCCTTCCCTTCCCTTCCCTT
>RJWM01014338.1:0-41281 GCA_004363535.1 Dasyprocta punctata
TTCGTCTAAGTACCACATTCTGTAAACCATTAAATCAGAGAACAGGAATGATTTGAATTATCTTCCATTTTCCTTGAAAATTCCATTCCAGGCTTATTATAGGTCAGTGATACATATAAAGTACATTCACATTAAGATTATTTGGGATTTAATTTTTTGAAAACTTCTTTTCCTTATTTCCCTTCCTTCTTTTTTTTTTGTACCAGGAATCAAACTTACAACCGTATGGTTGCCAGGCAGGCACTGTGCTGTATCCCCGGCCCCCTTTCCTCTTCCTTGCTTCCTTCCTTCCTCCTTCCTTCCTTCCTTCCTTCTTTTCTTCTTTCTTTCTTGTGTTCTCTATAGTAGGAGGATCCTCAAGCACCATGTCCAAATAAACCAACCTTTGCAGGATTAGTTTCCCACAATCTATTTTAAAGGAAAAAGAGCACATCCCAATTCAGTGACTCATGCTTGTTTATATGAACATAACTCCTGAAGCTAAAATAGGGGAGGATAAAACTGATGGTCCAGCTGTCAAACACAGCAAGTTCACACTTCTTTTTGTTACCTAGTAAAATATTTGCTGACTAGAAAGACAACTAGAGTTTAGTGGTCAGGCTAGAGTATTACTCAATTTTTGAGTGAGTTGTAAGATGTCCTCATTTTCCTCTATGATGACAGTTAAACCTCAGCTTACATTGCTGTGTGTGTCAGGGTGCTTGTGTGTGTCTTCGAGAAAATGCATGCAAGCTTCCAGCTTGGTTGTATTTGTGGGTGACAGGGACACAACACACTCAAGTGAGTTTACCAGAGCTGGTCCTCCATAAATGTAGATGAGGCTGCAGTTGCTCCTGAAGGCACATTGAAAATGATAGAAAGGGAGAGAGGGTACCATCATAGAGTTCAAAACAAAGAACTCAGCCAGAACATGGGAAGCATGAGCACATAATGAGAAACCATCCAGGCTAGAGTTAAACTAGTCAGGCAGGGGAAAGAAAAGCTTCGCAGCTATTGGGACTTACAGCTCTCTTCCCTGATTGTTATCTGCTGCTGATTACCTGGTTTTGAAGGTAAAAGCAAAATGTGCTCACACCTCTAAGGATAACATTAATCCCTTCTGCAGAAATCCTAGCACTGAGTCTGACTCTGACATGGGGCAGAGGCTGGGCTAGAGAATTTCACTTTTCGCTTTATCTCTGCTGCCCATCTAGGCTGTCAGGCCTGTCGCATACCTGCAGCCTACAGCCTGGAAATCAGGGACTTTGATGTTCTAAAGGACACTTCATCTTGGGTAATTTTCTCCAATTCTTATGTTATTGTGTAGGATCCTCTGAGATTGAGAATGAGCGATGTCTTTGTCTACTAAGATCAGAGCAATTTGCAAGCTTTACTGAGGGACAAGGTCTCATAAAGGGACTTTTGAGCTGGGGTCTGTCAACACCACTGGGAACTGGCATGACATCAAGCTCTATGATTATTGATAGCTTAAGCATCAGTGGGCAGAGAGAAAGGCCGTGGGCATGTGGAATTCCTAACTAGAGCAAGAGTGCTTTCTGCTTATTACCAGCTTAATGCTAGATTTATTTTTAATTAAAAATGCAATTAATATACAACATATGGGGGAAAAGTAAAACTATACAATGAAAAGTAGTCTCCCTCCCATCCTGAATTCCCAATTGAGCTCCCCTCTCCAGGGGACTCTTTGTTGCCCAATTTATGTGGGTGTAAGTATTTCAGGAGTTTATAGACATTGGTCCTCCCCACCTCCACCTTCCACACCACAGGAAACAGTCACACATCACCTCTGCCTCCTGCTCTTGTCACTTAGCTGTGTATTTTGCAGATCATTCTGTAACTATAATAATGGTTCTTAGAGTCTTACTATGCACAAGAAACCATACTTGGTGTTTGGATCTATATTTTTCATCCTTTTAACAATTTTATGTGGTATCTATTATTAAGCCCCTCTTATAGATTTTCAGACCTGGCTTATCTAAAGTCAACCAGTTTGAAGGCACCAACCCAGGATTCTGATCTTAGAAGCAAGCTGTCCACAATCACTTACTACAGTTGTTGGCCTGGAGTGATTGAAAAACTTACTATTACTGTTTTACTAAACTCCTAAAAACATTTATTTTTTCAGACTTGATAGATACAGTAGAATATACAAGAGTATGGAGTATTAAGCACAGTAATAAAATCTCAGCTCTTGAGCTCACCAAACTGGTTCACAGCCAGACCCTGTCAAAAGGTGTACAGGTTCCTGCATATTCCTGCTTCATAAAAATCATTTAACCTCTTATGCAATCATCATTAAACAGTATCGTATTGTATTTTGTTTCTTCTTCCCCTTTTGTAAAGTGGGTGTGTTATTTTCTCTTTCATTTTCATCAGTGGTAGAGTCTGTTGTCTGGATGTATCATAATTTACTTAGCCAGTCTCCTAACTGATGGGCAGCTAGGTTGTTTTTATCATTTTGCTGTTACAAATATCGTTGCCATTAATCTTCTCTTTGCGACTTCGCACATCTCTGCGAGTATCCTGAGGAATGCAGGCCTATGGCAACCAAATCAAGGGATGGACAGTGCTGGATTTACCTCCCCAGTCACATCCTGCATGACTCTTGAATAATGTCATTTCGATTATATATCAAGATCTTCCTCTCTTTTTTGTTTTTCCTGTGCTGGGGACTGACTCTGGGCCTCCAGGTTGCACGCACAACCTCCCTGTTTCTATACTCACTCCAGGTGTCCATTGATTATTTTGTCTATTCATACATGAAAACTAAACTGCAGCTTATAATATTTTAAGTGAGCCTGATCCTCTCTCACAGCTCTTGACTTTTCACAATGTTTCTGGAAATGATCAAATGTTATTTTTTTTCTACGTGAGTACAACATTAGCTTGGGTAGTTAAGAAAAGGGGGAAAGCTGATTGTATTTTATCAAGTTCACAAATTAAGGACATTTATCATCTTTACAAAATTGAGTTTTTTTGCTTAATAATAGTTTCCCCAATTTAAATCTTCTCTTCTGTCCTTATCATTCATAGAGTATAGTTACATAGGACTTACACATTTCATAGTAAGTATGGTTCCACATAGTCTCTCTCTTTTTTATACTTTTCTTCTATTACATTTTCCAATGAGTAATTGTTGCATATCACTCATTTGTAATGAGTTTTGGGTAATTCTGACACCAGTCATCTAACTAAAACCCCCCGGTGGTTCACAAGAGTTTTTTAGTTGATTTTCCTGGATGTAGGGGGTGGAGCGTGGGGTGAACATGTGTGTGCATACATGCATGTGTGTGCACATACACGTGTGTGTGCACTTGAGGCATTCTATTGTCCTATTTGAAAATAATGAGGAATTTACTAACTTCTCGATTTTTACGCATTTTTTCAGTTGTCTAAGCAATTACACTGGCTAGCAGTTTTAGTATATTGTAATTTTAAATCATTATGACCACAGTCCTGACTTCAATAGCAATACTTTCAAAATTTTGTCATTAAACAAAATGCTGGTGCACACACTTGTACAAATAAAATACTGATCAGTGCTTTTCTGTTTTGTTAAGATACGCTTTTTGCAAATCTATGAATAAAGTAATGTAGTTTTTCTCTCTTGACCTACTCTGTGCTATACTAATAGATTTCCTATGCTGGAACATTCTCACATCTTGAACTGAACTCCACTGGTTGATATGAATTTTTAAAATCATGGTTGAAGTAGTTAGACTTGTTTGGAGCAATGTTCATGAGTGATTCATCTACAAAGTGTGAGATTCACCTACAGAATTCATCTACCAAATCAGGTGGGCTGAGAGATTTCTGGAAAGTAACTTTTTGATAACTTTAAAATTTTTACCATGCAAATTATTTTGCTTCTATTTCATTTTATTTATCTTTTTTTGAACTGCAAATGAAACTCAGGGCCTTGCACTTGATGGGCAGGCACTGTGCCACTGAGCTATATTCCTGGCCCCTGTTTCTATTTCAGTAATGTATAGCTTCTTATAGGATCATGAGGTAGTTCACATTTGCTTTCATAGAATTAAACAGGATAGTAATGCATAGCTTTAAAAATTTTCCTGGTAGCTGAGAATTTCCATTTCCATGTTTACTTTCTTTTTTTGCATTTTACCCCTTTCCCCTTAATTTTGGTTAATAATTTATGTAATTATTAAAATTATTTAATTTTTTAGCCTATCTTTTCCTAGAGGAAATAACCTTGAAATATTTGGCAGTTATTTAATTTCTCTTCCCCTTTTCCCTTTTTTTTTTTACTACCTCTCTCTGTAGTTTCTTCAATTTATTTGTTACTGTCTCATTAATTTCTTTAGTTCGATGCATGCATTATTAAGTACATAAGGCTATGAAATTTCCCTGGGGTACTGTTTCGGCAGTCTCACATAATTTCATGTATATGTGTGTGTGTGTGTGTGTGTGTGTGTGTCTGTGTGTGTGCTTTATTTCATACTATTCTATAGTTTTGCTTTCTATTTCATTTTGAATCTAAGATCTATATGAGTCATAGATTCTTCAATCACTTGTTGCTTTTAAGAGCAATACTTGCTAAATTCATTATATTTATTTGTAAAATAAGTAGATGACAAATTACTGATAAATAAATTTTTTGGTTGATAAATATTCTTCTTTGATTGTGACTATCAAAAACAGATAAAGCTAAACCCTCTTGTTTTCTGCCATGCCTCCTTACAGGTTGAGAAACTCATATTCCATTGCCTAGCTTATTTAATTTCACTTTCATGGTTTATGAAGGAGAGCACTGGGCTTTCAGTTGAATGAAAGGCACTAACTCATATCAACTTGAGAGATTAGACATATAGATTAGTTTATGCTCAGTGAAAATCCAGGAGGAAAAGTATTACTAATAAAGACATATAGGACGTAAAGGGGACAAAGCATGATGGTGAAATAGGCCCCTAAATCTGTGAATGTCATATCCTAGGAAGCCAAGAGCTTCTAGCCTCACCATTCACCTAAGATGCTCTTAGAGATACCCTTAGAAATAATGTGATCATTTGATGCAATGCAGGAAGGCTTAGCTCTAGGAGAGGTGAGAGAGAAAGGGTGGGCAGCATTTATAGTCCCATTTTCTAACTAACCGAGGATCTCGTCATCAACCTTGGAGCAGACGCACTTGGACCCCCAAGGGGACATCGCTCCCAACACTGGACAGGAGATTCCACCCACAACCTCGGCCTTCAGAGCAGCATGCTTCATCCTTTGTCTTTTTTGTGTGGCCTGTCCAAGAGCTTCCCAGTCAGAGACTGCCCAGGTCTCCCAAGCATCTCCAAGGTAAGGTGTTGCTTCAAATCATTCCGAAACATGGCATATAAAACCTAAAGTGCATTTTATGAACATTTGCACACAACCTATAAAACTATGACTATACCCTGAATACTTCCTTAGGTAATGGATTTTGTTCCCCCCAATTTTTCCACCATGACTCAATCTACCAAAAATGATATCATTCTCCAGGGATTTATTTGGTTCCATTGCCCATGCTAGTTGCCATTTTCCACTCTGTCCCAGTGCGGTGGGCTTCCCCCATTGTTTCCCTTGGCTGATAGCTCTCCATATCTGACACACCAGCCCCTGGGTGTGCATTTTCTCTCAAGACACATCGCCGAATCAGATTACTGCAGTGAGTTTCCCCTTCCCCTGGGTATTTATTTATTTAGGTATATGGGACAATGACAGATGTGTTTTGTATTCCATGCTATCAACTACAGCAGGCCGCAGTTCACAGGGCTGAGGGATGTTTCCCATGGAGTTGCCCCTCTGATCAAGGCCTTCCTTTCGCTGCTTGGTGGAAGGAATGGCCTGGGTCCCCTCCGTCTCTTGACTCAAAGTGTCGATGGAGAACTTTATCTTCAATTTTTCTTCTTGCATTTCCCCTTTTATTGTCTTTTTATTTTTCAGTTTCTTTTCTTTAGGGTGAACAGAGCCTCTACATGGATTTCAGGACAGTGTGCTCGCACATTCCTTATAAATTCCATCAGTACTTGACTGTAGAGTCATACAGGCATAATAATAATAATTTTATAGTAATTGCTATTATTTCATAATCATGGGCCCAAAAGAAGTAAGGTGTTCTAATGCTTAATAACTTATAATTAGGTACATTTCTATACGCTAGATGTGCATGTGTGTGCATGTGTGTGCACAGGCGGTGGCGTGGATGAGGTCAGCCACCAACTCACAAAGAATTGCACCATTTCCCAATTTGACCAGCTTCAAGTAATATCAGTTAAACTATGTTGGAGTTTAATACTGCACATGCCAAGACTCCCTTTCTAAGTGCCTTATTCATGTGATAGCAACTATCACAACCTTATGCAATAATAACTTTTATTCCCATTTTACATGGGGGGAAACTGAGGCTCAGGGAGTGACTATTTATCTCATGTGGGAAGGTGACAAAAACCCCATTGCACCATCAGTGATGGTGGCAGTGACACGTGGAGAATATGTCCTTCTTTCCTAAAGTCTTTCCCACAGCTTCCCCAGTCCTTTCTTGCCGATGGACAAGAACCTCTTTTGAAAGTCAGGTAAAGTGTTTGAGGATTCATAATGGAGTCAGGCAATGTTTGGAGCAGAAAATACAAATGCCAAAACTATTAATACCTCCTCCCCTTCCTCTTTCTTAGGATTCTCCTTCTCCCTGATCTTTTTACCAATCCAATCGACATAATTAGGGGATCGTCCGCTATTTTTTGATGGTTACAAATGCTAGTTTTTATAAACTGTCATTCCCTATTTTGTTTCATTAGAACATTTTATTTCCCACATTTATAAAGTGGGACGTAAGTTTAGAATGTGATCTTAATTTTTCAAGGTTAAATTTCATTTATAGACAACAGTTTTCAACCATTCAACTTACTCTAGATCATTATTTCCTGAAGAATAATAGAGCAAAGCTAAGAAACAAAGCTTCCATTAGTAAGTTGCCACCAGTCTTCTTGGATGTAGATCTTTGAATTGGGTCCTGGGCATCTGTGATTTACTTCTTTACCTTGTGATTAACCTTACAATTTATGCTAGGAATGTAAAACTCTTAAACTCACGAGAGAATTTTTGTTAGGTGTTAAATATGCCTGTGACAGCTCTCTAAGCTTGGCTGTGCTTGGGAGCCAGTTTGGGGGCTCCTGTTTGTGAACTCCTGACCATAACTACTTCCCTCCAAAGGGTCATTATGGAAAATGATCTTTCATAGCAGAGACATTTCAAAGCACACCACGGAGATGGGAATTTTTTTTCTTTTAACTCGCAGTCGAGAAACACCGGCTACGCTTCTTTGGTAGTCACACGCGCAGTTATATGTTGAGAATAGTATTTCCTGTGGCTGAGAATCTCAGGGGACAATGATCTAGAGTAACAGGGCACTGCACACATGACTTGAATGAGAGCAAAGGCTCGGAGGGGCAGGAAACCTTCCTCTGGCTGCTTCTACACGCACAGGGGTGGGCAGCCAGGGGATGACCCGGTGCGGCAGTTCTTGGTGGAGGTGCAGTCTGAGATTCTGCAGTGTAATTGCCTGGGATGCCCTATAATTTAGGTGCTGAGTGTGATATAAGAGGGCCATTAAACCAGGATGTTAACCATGTCAGAAAGTAAATGAGCTCCTTTGTCAGAAGTTTCTGTGGTGCTGAAGTCTCTGGAGTAAATTGTTCACAGAATGCAGCTCCCACGAGGGGGCTACTCAAGTCAAGGCCAGGAGCGGTGGGGATCTCGTGCATGTCCATGCCACTAGCGCACCAGCTACACTCCACGTTGTCAAGGAACGGAATTCGACTTCAGCTGAGGTCAATTCATTTCACCAGCGTGCTCATCTGATCACTTACTGGACTGGACAAGCGCCTGGCCTGGTGCTTACAGGGGGGCAGGTGTGCCCCACTTCAGCAGGGCCACTCTTCAGCGGCTTCCAGTCAGCTTTGCAAACTTTATCTGGTGATTCCAGGGGTTAGTATTGGGTGATGGAGCTTCATCTTTGCCTGTGCTTTGCAATTTCTTCCTCTGCATGAGAGTGTGTGTGTGTGTGTGTGTGTGTGTGTGTGTATCCATGTGTTTAAACCAGTATTTACTTATTTACTTTCCTATGAATCACATGCCAGGCAATTTTACCTTATATCTTCTCATTTGCAGAGAAAAAAATTCAATTTTTCAGAAAACAAAATTGATATAAAATCATGTTGGTTTTATATAAACAGAACAATTGGGCATCCATAAGCAAAAAACTAAAAAAAATTGCAGACTCAAGACTCATATCATTAAAAAATTAGCTGAAACACATATTAAACTATATGTGTTATTTATATAAATTATAAAACTCTAAGGGAAAAAGAACATCTTTATGACCTTGAATTAAGGCATTTGACATCAAAAGCATGACTTATTAAAAAATCTTCGCCTTTAATCCCAGCACTCGGGAGGCTGAGGTAGGAGGAGCGTTGTGAGTTCGAGGCCCGCTTGGGCTACAATGTGAGCGCAAGGCCAGCCTGAGCTACATAGTGCGACCCTGCCTCAAAAAACTAGGGCCAGGAGTTTGGCTCAATGGCTTAGGTGCCTGTCTGGCAGGTGTGAAGTCGTGAGTTCAATCCCTAGTGCCGCAAAAAAAAAAAAAAAAAAAAAAAAAAATCTTCATAAATTAGATTTCATCAACATTAAAATCATGTTGTTCAAAAGGCACCATTAAGGAAATAAAAAGATGACCCATGGTCTGGAGGGAGATAAGTTATTAGACCAAAGACTTATATTCAAAATAGATAAAGAACTCTCAAAATTCAATGATAAGAAAATAAACAATTCAATTTTTTTAAGTGGGCAAAATATGCAAGGGGACACTTTCACCAAACACTGTGTAAGGATAGGCACATAGAAAGATTCTCAACATCATTAGCCACTTAGGGAAACACATATTAAAACTGCAGTGAGACACCTTTCCTGACTATTTGAATGTATAAAACAAAAAAATACTTAAATGAGCTCTTTCGTTGGATGAGTTTCTGTGGTCCTGAGGTCACTGGGGTGACTTGTTCACAGAACGTGGCTCCTAGGAGGGGCTGCTCAGGCAGAGGACAGGACGAGTAGGTGTCAGGGAGAAAGCGGCAATGGGCACTTTTGAACAGGCTGACGGGACTGCAAAACTGTGCAACCACCCTAGAAAACAAGTTTGTTGGTTTCTTTCATAATTTTAATCACATACTTACCATATGAACCAATATAGCCACTCCCAGGTGTTTGCTGTATGGAACTGAAGACATGTTCGCATGAAAACCTGTTCGTGACTCTGTGTAGACACAGCATTTGTAATGGCCATACACTGAGACAACCCCAGTGTCTTTAGATGGATGACTCAAACCAATTGTTTTGACAGTGTACCATGGACTACTACTCAGCAGGAAAAGGAGCGACCTGTTGATACACATTGTGATGTGGATGAATTTCAAAAATGTTATGTGGGATGAAAGAAACCAGTCCCCAAAGGCTACCTGTTGTATGGATGAGTACATTTACATAACATTCTGGAAAAGGCAAAACTATAGGGAGGAAAACAGACCAGGGGATTCAGAGGGCGTGGCAGCGTAGAGTTGGACTCTATAGAGGCAACACTGGGACATGGCTGGGTCACGGAACTCTCCTGTGACCTAATTGTGGAGGTGTTAACCCTACTCTATATGTATCTCAAAATTCAGAACTGTACACTAAATAAACCTCAAGGTTACTGCCTCTAAATTTAAATATGAATCACATAAACAATATAAATTTAAATATAAATCATACAAGCAAAAATATTGGCTAAGATTTACTGAACATTTACAATGTCCTAAACCCTGTTCGAGGTGTGCATCTGAGGTCATGAAAGGAGCCCATTCATTTTGATCTCAGCCTCTCTCTAAGTGCAGCTGTCTGCCACACCTTGGCTACTCATCTTTTTAACTAAATTGCTGTGAATCCAAATTCCCTGAGCAGAGTAACCGTATTTACGGTGATTGTTCTCTAAAGGACGACTCTCCCCCTTGGATTCTTCTTCAGGTTCATAAATTGGTGCATGTGATTTGTGTCGTTACTATAAGGAGCTGTGGGCTGGCTAGGATTGCAAGTAGCATTGAGGCAGGACTCAGGCCTGCAACAGGAGGCTGAGCAGACGGTGGCCGTCCCAGGAGTCAACCCGCTGGCTGCATGAAAACTATTCAAATGCAGTTCTTAGCACAGATGTAAGTGGGGTGCAAACGGGCCACCCTGACTCACTTGAGGGCGTCGTTCCTGGAACAGGGCTGCCCCAGGAGGCCTGGAAGTAGTCATCCCACAATCCCTAGTTAGGTTCAGAGAAATCAGCATTGCATTGACGTAGATAAAAACTATCTGTCTCACCCCTTCCCCCACACCCTAAAAACTTTGCACACGAAGGCTGTAATTCTTCCTGCAAACACTTAAGGAGGTGGGCTTTCCCTGGCCAGAATCCGAAGTTAGTTTCAGGGCCTGTGGCTGCAGGTGTCTCTGATCCAACTTGGACGGGGCCAGAGGAGATGTGTTAGGGACAGAACCCGAGGGCGGTGGGGCACCTGTAAGATTAGTCTGTCTGCTCTCTCCCTGTATGTTGGACTGACCTCTCTGGTTGTAAACCTGAGCCTTTGCTGCTTTTTGAAAGTCTCCCTGATCTTCTAGACAGGTAGTGGGGGCTCTGTGTGGGAAAAACTCAGCTTTCCCCCCAACCCCTGGAAAGGGAGAAGTACCAGTTAGTGTGGACCAAAATACAAGACAGATGAGACATAAAATATGTTTTCTACGTTGAGTGAAATTGCAAAGAAATTCCGGCAATAACCATGAAACACAGACACATGCTGGCAGAGTCTTAAGAGCCAGGGACTGTTTGTCAAACAAAGACTGTGAAAGAGGACAATTAAGTAGATTGGGGACTACACAGAGGGCCTTGCTTTAATTTATTTTTCTCGGGAAAGCTCAGGGTGGATAGGATTACCAAGATCACACAGAACAGAAGATGATGTCATTAGGTGATCAGAAGGCCTGCTGGTGGGGGTGGGCTCACCCAGCTCTCAGTCAACCTCCAGAGGGGACAGGAGCCCCCAGTTCAGCAGGCACAAGTGAGAGACTTCGCGGGTCACAGCAAGCACTGAGAGCCTTAGTTCCCATGTCTGTAAATGTGGAGTAATAAGAGCCAGACTTGCCCCATTGTGAAAATTCTGCAAAGCAAGGCATAGCCGATGTGCAAGTTAACACATAGACCATGAACGCAAAGGAGACCGCCGGCTCAAACATTGTCAGCTGATCTTCATTTATCGGATTTATCAGGCTCCAGCGCCACCCAGAAGGTAGCTGGAGGAGTGAGGGTTAGGGATGATTTTCACTGAATGGTGATGTTACCATGATACTTAAAGTGTAATAGCAACAGTTTTTTACATAACAAAAACAATGAAAAGACCTAGTACCATCAAGCTTATAATGAACACATCAATCTTTTGTTAGGGCTTTTTAGAAAAGCAATTTAAAATAAAAAATTTAAGCTTTTAGATATCCTTTTATGGTTTTTGAGCTCTCTTATCCCTCTTTCTTATACATTTGTTTTCTTTCTCTGTCACACTGACTCCAAGTCATACACTTTTTTTTTTCACATTTTAAAATGTCTGAACACAGGATGTGACAATAGATGTCATTTCACTACTCATCGCCATTCGTTCCTCGTATCTTTTTTCTTTCTTTCTTTCTTTATGGTGCATCACACAATCAACTGCACATTCAATTTTGGTTAAACCAGCATTCATTATTTTGACTATAAAGATTGAAAGCTGATCTGTTCAGTAGATGGGGTTGTATTTCCTGTCAATGCAATCTTTCTTTGTTCCTTGAGTTAAAAATTATTTTGTTTTATCATTCACTTAGTTTTTGTCTCACTAAAATAATCTTCTGCAAACATTCCAAAAGGACCATTCAACACGTATCAGGGCAAACATAGTGGGTAAAGTGCCAGTTTCATGTTTGTTTTGCTTTTTTTAATCAGAGCCAGGTTGCGGGTTAAAAAATGTTTTAAGAACTTGCGCTCTGAAAAAAAGTGCATACATTTATACATATATAGGTTCCTTCTAAATATTACTGACATCAAAGATATGTAGCATACTCTTTAGCATTAACAATAAGATACACTATGCTGTTTACTGTAACTTTCACATAACTGTTTCTCCCAGAATGCTTCCACTGTTCTTCACTAATCTCTTCTGTCTGTAACAAATGAGCACAGCTCTCACATGATTGCTAGTTGGTATTTTTCACTTATGCTAATAATCAGACAAAATTATGAAAAAGATTTTTTAGCTCATATTTTATTGATCAAACGTGAGCAACTCCTTGCTGACACACACACACGTACAATATGTTTTGAAATCCTGGAAAAATATTACCTTGTACATTTCCTGCTATGTATAATACAATGACCTCAGGCTTGACACACTTGAAAGTTAAATCTGTATTATTACTGATATCGTCATTATTTTCTTAAGTATAGATAATCCAAATAATAAATCAAGCCCTGATTTTTAACTTTGGCCCATTTCTATAATGTAAATATGCCCATCCTGGCCAAAATCAAGCTGTCAGTGTGACATACTGAACATAGGGTTGGCAAGAGATGTGCATTACGCTTCTACCATACGAATTCAGTCTCCCGTGATTTTCAGGAGATACATTCCAAGACCCTCAGTCATGCATAATGCCAAGAATAGTACTAAACCCTATTTCTCCCATACATGTATACCTACCTATGATTAAGTTTAGTTTATAAATTAAGTACAGTAAGAAGTTAACCACGTTGATGAGTAATAAGGTAGGAAAATTATAACAACTTATTAAATTAAAAATTATTTAAAACTTACAAAGTGTTTATTTCTGGAACTTGTCACTTAGTATTTTCAGACCATGGTTGATCCAGTCAACTGAAACTATGGAAAGCAAAAATTTGAGTAAGGGGACTATTGTACAATAAATAATCTCAAGAACAAAGGAGTTAGAAAAATATGGTATTACAATTAGGAGGAGGTGAGTTTTGAATATGCATTACCTTTGTGTTGTAGTTTAGCCCTAAAATGTCCCCCCAAAGTCTCATGTGTTCAGAGGTGTGGCCTGGTTGGAAGAGGTAGGTCACTCGGTTGTGACCTGGGAAAGTGCATTCTTGTCCTTGGCTCTTCTGTTCAGCCTTTGCTTCCTGGATGCCATGAGGTGAGTAGCTTTCTTCTGCTATGCCCTTCCTACTATGTCATTTCTGACTTGGAAGCAGCATGCCATGGACTGAACCCACTGAAACTGTGAACCAAAATAAAACTGTCTTCCTTTAAACTGTGGATGTCAGCAATGGGAAATTGACCACCACACTTTGTTTTTCATATATTTTATTGTAAGTTTATGTAACTTAATTATTAAGTAGTTGTGTGTAATAGCTGGCTTGCAAATTTCTTATATATTTAGCAACTGGAACCCGTGTCTGACAGCAGCCAAGTCCCTTGCACGACTGAACCCTCCACCCGTGGTTTCCCATTCTCCTGCACCAACCCCCACAGAGGACTGTCTGGGCTGCTATGAAACACAATTGCTGTACAGGACTATTGATTTCAGATTTCTCTTTGTTACAATTCTACATATTTTCTTTTCTTTCTCCTGCATTGGATCCCCCTTTCAGGAGTCCATATCTTCCTACTTCTTGGCTTATTCCCTCATCTTTGTAGTACATATCCTCTACTAGTTATCTGACCACAGGGAAATGCAATTTCTCTTGTCAGATTATCCAGGCACATGCTGAATGAGACATCACTTGTCTCAGGTATTAACCATTTGGCTGAGATATACTTCATTATAATAATTAGTTAGAAATAATCACTCTCGTGTTTCTGATCACTTGTTAACAAGTAGTGAGAATCCACTATGGTGTACATTTCTGACCCTCTTGATTATAGTAATGAACATTCTTTTGTTACTTAAAGTCTTTCATGTGGAACACTATGCTTTTCAAGTCTTTGACTTTGATATTTTTACCATGCAGATTCTATCAGTCAGGAAACAGTAATCATTCAAGTCTTGTTCAATTTCATGTTCTTTCCTGCTCGTCTCAAATGCTACATACCACACTCAACTCACCATAATTGGTCATCAATGATAACATCTTAATGACATACAAAAGTCTGACTTTGCATGTGACTTTGCAGTGGTTTCCAAATTATGTTTAGGTGAGACAAAGCATTATTTTTATTTGCCCTGCATTCCAGACTTGCATAATTTCTTAAACCCTTATGATGAAGACTTGACAGTCTGGGGACTTCTTACTGCAACATTTTAAAATTATGTTTCATGAAGAGTATTTGGGTGACTTTATGAAGGGAAATCTGTGAAGACAATGGAGACGAGGAGTGGAGTAGTGGGAAATAAAAGAGAGAAGAAAGGAGGCGAGAACAGAGGGTAGAGGAATCTTTATGGATTGATTAATTGATGGTTGGCATGTATATCTGAAATGAAAACATTCAAACTATTATGTACTGAAACTATCTAAAGAAATTCTAATGAATTTCCAATGAAACAGATACCCACACTGCGGGTATGTGGGGGAATAGAAAGAGAGAGATAGAGAGAGAGAGAGACTCAGCTTGGAAACAACTATCCTGGCTCCATGTTCTATTCACTTACTGAATGAGGTTATGGAAACAACAAGAAACTTTCAAAATGTCAGCCTTCTTGGAGACTCCAACAAGCATTAAAATTGCCTGAAAACTTTGTACTGTCTCCTGCAATTGTAAGGGTTGGGAAAGAAGCCAGATATGACTAATAAATTGTGTAAGGCATTTGCCTTTGTGCCCTATGGGACTAGCATTCTGGTAGGGATGGCCTAAAGATACCAAAAGTCAGCACGCAGTGTACCCTCACACTTGACCTCCCTCAATCCTCTCCTATTGAACCATCATGGTGTCCCATGTACATAGTCATGTCCATTTCTATGGGTGATTGGGCTTCCTTGTCCACCCCATGATGGTGGCACCTGAGTTGAGTTTTTCCTGCTTTCCTTGGCCTCTGGGGCTCTCCTAACTCTGCATCCATCATCTCTGCATGTGTGTCCTGTTCTAAAGGACTCTGGATCCCAGAACAGTTCTCGTAAATAGAACTGGGCTCAGAACGTCTTTGGGCTTGATGCCAGCGAGGCATTGGTAAAAATGGTTGCATTGCCCAAAGAAGCAAAGGTCACGTTCCACCTCCATTCTCCCTGCCCCCGTGGTTGCACTCTTTAATAGTTAGGGCTCAGCTGAGGGCTATGTGCCATTCCTACTGCCAATCCAGAAGCTGATCACAGGAGTCAGAGAGTGTGGGTGTCCTGGGGGGACTCATGCCAGAGGGAGATGGAAGAGGTGCAGGAGGAGGGGGCAAGGGCAGAAGGTAAGGTGAGAGGGCTCAAAGCAGAGAACTAAGTTGTCCCTGGACTACACCATGAGCACAGGAGTAGCAGTGATATAGTTGTAATAGCACAGTCAAAGCCGAGTGCTTAGGGGAGCTACGTGAATGAATGGCCAGGATGGAGCAGACAGTTGGATACCCAGCCTCTTTAGAGAACCTGTGATCAGGGCACTAGTGGAGGGGTTTGTGGGCATTCATGGCCCCTGTTAGGATCGATTGCTGCATGAACTTGCCTACTTCCCTAGGGGAAAAGCCTGCTCTTCCTCTCTGCAGTTCTAATGGAATGTCCTGGTCTGTAAATTAATGCAGCGATTGCCCTCATGCTGTAGTGTCTACAGTGACTTTGGGTCATGAGGTGGACCTCTGATTTACACAACTCTTCAGACATGTAGAAATCACTTCTATCACCCTAGGGCTCTGTGGCTCTTCTGGGGCCTCTTGTCAAGTGTTCACCTTTAGATTCAGTGTGCATGCATCTACCTGCTCAAATCCTTACCTTTGGCACTGTTGTTGAGCACTGGCTGCCTTCTCAGTCCGGAGTCCCATAACTGTTGTGTTCACACACGAGTGTGTATTTGTTCTGTCCTTCAAGGGTCTTGGCCAGGATAGAAGACAGGATAGAATGACCCAGCATTAGTGTCATTCAGGAAGTCCCTTATCTTGCCTCTGTGGCCCCAAGAGACGATCCCAAAAAGACCACAGCCAGAAATCAGGACATTCCCAGGGTCTGGCTGCCTAGGGTTACCCATAGACATATGATTACATACTTCATGTCATTGCAAAGCTAAATTAGCCATGTCACCAGCCCAGTCCTGGAATTCACTTCTCTGTTGATGGAAACTCTGCAGTTTTACATTAATTATAAAGGGAATTCTAGGTTGCTTATGAGAGGTTTTGCCCACAAAGAAATGTTTGGGAATGACTTATGCTCCCCAATTGAGGAATGGGCTGAGGGTGGGGTGGGGGTGGGGTTATCAACAATCAGTGTTTTGACTTGATTCACTGTTAATCAATTTTCTTCATTTCTTTTTAATTTGATCTTTATCTAAAGAAAGGCAAGTGAATAAAATTAATGAGCAGAGTTAAGAACCAATTGGAAAGTTTCCACTAAAATAAGGAATTTTTTCTTTTTCAAGATCCTTGCTTTAAAGTGCATGAGGAAAATTCCAGGAATGCAGAGAAGCTGAAAGTATGATTAGAGATCATTATGGATATTCATGGTAATTGTTTTTTAAAGATTCTTGACTTAATTTTATTCTTCATCAAAGGAGTACACACTTTTCATTCTTGTCGACTTGCAATGACCTTTTTTTTTTTTTTTTTCTAAAAAAAAACCGTTTAGAGGATATGAGATTCTAGGCAGTCTATATAATCTAAGCCAAAAACAGTACCGCCTGGGTAACCACTGATTCTCAGGTGGCTACAGTCTCGCCTTGGTTTTCCTGAGAATAAGTTTCAGGATCCTTTCCTCACATGTATCAAAATCAGTGGATGCTCGAATCCCTTACATAAAACGGCATGACATTTGCATAGAACTTACCCACATCTTCCTGTATACTGTGAATCAATTCTAGATGATTTATCATATTTAACACAATACAAATGTTATTTACATTGTTATTATAGAATGATAATAAAGAAAAATGTCTGTACAGGTTCAATACAGATGCAACTGTTTTCTGAATATTTTCAATCCAAGTTTACTTGAATGCATAGATGCAGAACTCACCGATAGACAGCTGTAAGCATCTCTTCGGTGGAAAAAGGTAACTTCCTAATAGAGGAATCTGGGGATAAAAAAAACCCTGAGACCTGTGAAAGATAAGACTTAAATTCTGACATTTTTGGTTGTCTGATATGAACATTTTGGGGATTTAACTGCTAAATACAACAAATTAAAATGAGGTAATATGAGATGATCTGGAACAACTCTGTTCAAAATGCCAGAAGAGTTTTACCCTTACTGAGTAGAAGCAATCCAATGTCAGACCTGTTCAAAATCTCAGTGTTCCTGTCCTGAAAAGAAAAGATGTAATAATAAAAGGAGGCCTCATCAACAAGAACTATGTGGTCGCTGCAAAGGCAAGAAATTTTCCTGTGGCAATATTTATAATTCTAAGTACATCGCATGACAGACAGTAGAAAATATAATTATTGGAGTCTCAATTGATATTGCCTTTTTTAAAAATGAGTCTTTTACTACATAGGTGTGATTTTTTTTAATGCTCTGGGCCAAAAGCAGATCAAGAAAAATGGTGGACACTTGCATTTATAGTGATTTGGGGAGTTGAATTTCAGTTGCTCACAGGGTTGAAATGGCAGCACTAGGACTGATTTCCTTTCCTGATATTTGACTTTTGTAGTCTCCAGGTATTGAGAGTAAAGAGTGGAGCAGTTCTACACAGAGCTGTGGAATTCAGAGGATGGGATTCTTGTAGTAAGGGCACTGCTTTTAATTCAGTGCTTTGACATCTCTGCCCACTGCCCTGCAACAGTGAAGGGCAAAAATGTGCAGACAGACAATCCAGGGGAGCTCTGGACAGCAGTCACTTTCATCCAGAAAGCAGCACCCCAACCCAATGAAAAATTATTAAGTCCAAGGCAGAGGCAACATGGCCTTGACTTAATTACTCAAGAAGTTACCAACCTAGCCTTGTTCCAGAGTCCACCAACACTTCCCTAAAACCAGGCCAGATGGAAAAGTGTTGCACTTTGGATCTTGATTATCTCTGAAGGCCATGTGTTAAAGCCTTGGTCCCCAGCCTGTAGTGCCATTGGGAGGTGATAGAATCTTTGAGAAGTGGGGCCCAATGGGAAGAAGTTAGGTCATTGAGGGTGTGCCCTTGGAAGGAATATTAGGAACTCAGGCCCTCCTCTCTTTCTCTTTTGTTTTCCAGCCACCACAACAAAAACATCCTTTTGTCTCCCTACTCCGCCATGATATACTGTGCTGCCACAGGTCCAATGCAGCAGAGTCAAGTGATTGTGTATTGGAATTTCTGAACTTGTAAGCAAAATAAACATTGCCTCCTTCTAAGTTGATTATCTGAGGTGTTTTTGTCACAGCTACAGAAAACTTACAGAAGAAGGCTTATTTATCCCCATTCCTTCTCTAAAGACAACTAAAGTCCCCACTGTCACACAACAAACAAAGGAAGATTCAGAAAGAATGGAAGAAAGAAGGTGGACTGGCTTGGGATCTCAGGACTTGAGGAAAAATATGCTGGCAATTTTCGTGTTTTCTTTTTGTCTTCTATAAACCTTGTATCACAAGCTAGAGAAGCCTATAACCCAGAAACACTAATAGGTTACTTTAGTCAATTTCCTCCTTGCTGGGGCAAAATACCCAATACCCACAATTTAAAAGAGAAGAGGTTTGTTTTGGTCATGGTTAGCTGGCTCCAAGGCAGAAACGGTGTGGTAGAGGGCTATAGCAGAAGAAAGCTGTTTATGCCATGGAAGTCAAGGTGCAGAAAAGGGAGAAGCCAATGAGGCAAACAAATCCTTCTAAGTCACACCCCCAGGGACTCATCTCCTCTGACCAGACCCCACCTCCTAACAGCAATTCAGTTGATGCTCTGGGGCAAAAGTATAGATAAAGAAAAATGTGGACACCTGCATTTACAGTGATACAAAGACCATCCACAAACCCTAACTCTGAACACATACTCATGTACTTTTGATGGGCTTTCTGGATCCAAACCAAAACAGAGGTACAGATATTTTAAGTCAATGAAAAGACCATTCTCTCTAGCCACAAGGCCAGCAACAGAAACCATTTTGACAATATCTGCCCAACACCAGCCGCCACCAGTCACCCTCTGCCCAACAGTTGTGAGAAGTACTTTGATTCCTATGCCAGAATGGTGTCGGCAAGGCTGGGAGGGAGCTTCAACTTCCATCTCCTGCCCAGAAGCAGCACATTGCACTCCTCCTTTTCCCAAGAAGAGTGTCAGGGTGGTATCATGATGGAAAGAGCTGGAGAAAGTGACTTTCTAAACTTCCATGAGAAGTCCTGAGTGGACCCCAAGTGACTCACGTGTAAAACTGATAATACTTAACATGACAAAAGTTTTGAGAATTGTAGTATAGACTACTACCCAGGTTTTCAGCTTGGCCTAGAAGTAGCACACAAATAAAACAGACTGGACCTGTGTACTAAGTATATACAGATGAGTATCTGATAAAATGGAAAATTTAAACAGGACCCAGAGTCTCATAATATAATACCCAAATGAAAACATTGATTATTATGCCAAGAACTGGGAAAACTACAATTTGAAAAAATAATCAACAGAAGTGTGATTCAGAATTTGGAGTTTCTGACAAAGATTTTTAAAGCAAATGCTATTAAAGTGACCTAATAAACAATTAGGGACATTCTTAAAACAGGTTAAAATAGGAGATATCAGAAAAAAGGAAAATACAACAAGAACAAAACAGAAATTACAGAACTGAAAAATAAAAATAAATAAATAAAAAACCCTTCACTGGATGTCCTTAATAGCAAAGAAGAGATCACAGAGAAAGGAATCTGAGAACTTTATGACAAGTGGATAGAAATTACCCAGTTTGTACAACAGACAGAAGATAGACTGAAAAAAGTTTAACAGAGTTTCAGGGGACCTGTAGGACAATAACAGGAGATCAAATATTCTTTTTATCAGAGTTTTAATAGGAGCAAAGAAAGAAAGTAGGGTTAAAAAAATTGAAGAAACAATGAAATTTCCCCAAATTTGACAGGAAGTATAAACCTACAGATTGGAGAAGCTTATTGAACCCCAAACAAAATAAGATCAATTGATACATGATCATACTTAAATTTCAGAAATCTTGGCTTAAAAGGAGCACTTAGAGAAAAGTGACATATTATCCGTAAAACAATATTCTAATAAAAGATTTTGCATCAGAAGTCATGGAGTCCAGGAAGAAGTGGCACAGTTTTGAAGTGCTAAAGAAAAGAACTGTCAACCAAGAACTCTATATCCAGAAAAACTATCCTTTAGGAAGGAAAAGAAAACAAATGCATTCTTGGGTAAAGGAAAAACAGAATTTGTTATCACAGAATTATCTTAGAGAAATGTCTAAATGAAGTTTTTCAAACAGAAAGGAAATAACAGAAGGAAACATCAGGAAGATAAATGATAATTGATAAATGATAAATTGCAATGTGGTATTTAATGTGTATAGAGGAAATAAAGACAATTATAAAGAATGGAAAGAGGCTGAAGACACCTAAACAAAGGTAGAATTGCTCTTGAAGCAGTTAAATATTGACAAGTGATAAGATGTATATGCGTATTTTAACATTGAAAACAACTATTAAGAAAAGTATACAAAGATACATATTTTAAATACTTCAGATAAATAAAAATGGAATTCTGTTAAATGTTTAAGTAACTTACAAGAAAACAAAGACATAAAAACAGAGAAACAAGAAAAAGAAGAAAGAAAAACAAAATAAGCTGGCAGACTTATGTCCTCACATATGAATAATTATATTAAATATAAATGATCCATATAGACCAGTGATTAACAGAGTGGATTCAAGATCATGACCCAACAATATGCTTTTTACAAGAAACTCATCTCAAATATAATGATATGGGTAGTTTGAAAGCAAAAGGAGAGGCAGTGAGATTACTGTGGCCTGGGAAGGAAAGGGACAAACTGAGGTTTGATGTTAACTCAACAAATTGGAGAGGTCACCAAGCTCAGAATCAAAGTGAGAGGGGCAAGTCTGAGCTGCGACTATGAAGTAGGTGTTTGACACATATTGTCCTTAATGACTATCATTGCCCCTACAAGTCCTGCTTTTATCACATTTCACAAGGCAATTTACTTCAATCTTGCCTGAGAATTGGCAGCTAATAAATAAAGGATCAGGAGCTTCTGATTAGCCATACTTTTTTTCTATTTCAAGCAAGAAAAGTGGACACAATAAAGGAAATTGTTGGTTGAAACAGTGGGTTTCAATAAGGTTCTCATATTTCTATGATGGCCCGGTCCTACAACTGAAAGCCTGAATCTTGACCACATCACTTTTGTCTTTTGCTCCAGTCACATTCACAAGAAATCCAAAACATTTCATGGTTCTAAGAGCTTTTTGTTTAAAAATTTTACAAGGCAATGATATGGTTATATCTTTTTAAAATAACCTTTTTGGATATACTTACTTTAATATTTACAGACACAATAGTATGATGTCTGTGTTTTGCTGTGAAATAATCTAGTACATGTTGGGGTTTGGGGGAACATTTTGGAGCATAGATTAAAATCATGTAGATAGGTTGAACTACTATGATTGGTAGTTACTTGCCAAGTTGAACAAGCACATGTAACATCTGATACACATGGGTTTCAATTTGACTGACTCCGTGATTCAGAGCAATTCTAACATCCCCAAATGGCTTAGTACTTGTGAAAACTAGTGATTGGTACATATAGGTCCATTCATCTACTCTACTTTCTCTTCTTTTGAGTACATTCACAACTACCCGTAGTAAAATTTTTAAAATATAGTTTCTAAAGATAACCTGGAAAGGAAAGAGAAATCATGTGGGAAGCCAGGCCAGGTTTCTATCTTTCTTTTTTTATTTTAAACAAAAGGAAAGTAAGAAATCAAAGCAAAACAATTTCACAACCAGCCAATAAGAGAGCAACAATCATCAGCACATTGCATATTATTATACTCACAGAAATTATTTAGGATAAAAAATACAGACATGAAACATTATCCAAAAAATTATTAGTACAAATCTTTTGCCTCAATGAACCAAGAGAAACCCCAGCTATATAACTTTTTTGTTATGATTGCTCTATTGTTTTCAAATAAACATTTCACATTAAAAATGAAATTGAGGATGACCCTGAGAAAGCTACTTTTCACTCAAAATTCTTTTTCTTTCACTGTCTTAACTAATTTTTTATATACATAGATTTTGTTTCAGTTCATCACACCAGTGCAACAATGCAATGGTTACATATGTGTGACTTATTTAGTTTACTGAGAAGTATATTTTCAGTACTCATCCATTTAAGAGTGAAAATGTCTAGTTTATTGTTCTATAGCTGAGTAGCATTCCATTATATAGAAATACCACATCTTTTTTTTATCTATTCCTCATTCGAGGGGTATTTAGGTTGTTTTCAAGATCTAGCTATTGTGAACTGGGCAGCTATGAACATAGGTGCACATGTATCGCTGTGGTAGGATGTTTTTAATTCTTTCGGGAAGATACCCAGAAGGGGAATAGCTGGGTCAAATGGGACCTCCAATCCTAGCTTTTTGAGGACTCTCCACACTGACTTTCACAGTGGTTGCACCAGCCACCAAGAGTGGAGAAGGGTTCCTTTTTGCTCACAGCCCCTCCAGCATTTGTTATTGGTTGACTTCTTAATACTAGCCATTCTTTCTGGGGTGAGGTGGAATCTCAGTGTTACTTTCATTTACATCTCTCGAATGTCCAGTGCTGTTGAACGTTTTTTCATGTATTTATTTGCTGTTTGTACTTAATCTGAGAAGTGTGTGTTTATCTCAGGTGCCCATTTTTGGATTGGGCCTTTAAATCTTGGAGGACTGATTTTTTTAAGTTCTTTTAAGGTTTTCAATATTAATCCTTTATCTGAGGGACAGCTGGCAAACATTTTCTCCCAGATTGTGAGTAGTCTCTTCACACTGTTGGTGGTTTCTCTTGCTGTGCAAAACCTTTTCAGTAGGATGAGATCCCATTTGTTGATTCTTTGTGATAATTCCTGTGCAGTCTGGTTTTTATTCATAAAGTCTTTGCCTACACCAATGTCTTCAAGAATTTTACCTACTCTATCTTCCAGCAGATTTAATGTTTCTGTTTTAATGTTGAGATCTTTAATCCATTTAGGTTTTAACTTGTTACATGGTGAAAGATGTACTAATCTTCTTAATCTTCAGATGTGGAAAGCCAGTTTTCCCAACACCATTTATTAAAAAGGCTATCTTCCTTCCAGTGAATGTGTTTGGCACCTTTGTCAAAGATAAGGTAGCTTAGTGTATCTGGAGTTGTTTCTGGATCTTCTAATCTATTCCTTTGATCCTTGGGTCTGTTTTTTTTTTTCCAGTGCCACACTGTTTTTATCACAGTAGTTTTATAGTATAATTTCAGGTTAGGAATTGTGATGTCCCCTGTCTTGTCTTTGTTGCCCAGGATTGCCTTTGCTATTCTAGGTCTCTTCTTGTTCCAGATGAATTTTAGGATTGCTTTCTCTAATTCTGTAAGATATGTTATTGGTATTTTAATTGGGATTGCATTGAATCTGTATAACATATCAGGCCAGGTTTCCACAAGGGTATAGTTGAGGGTAGAATGGGATGGATGGATGGACTGTTGATAGACTGACAAGATATGTGTGAGTTTTGGGTGTTACTGGCCATGAGTCAGCAGAAATTTTCAACTCTCTACTACAAGGCATTACTACAAGGCATTGCAACTAAGCCTGGGATGACTGGAGTCCCAAGTCCAAGCAGAGCTGTGCCTACCTGTGGGAGTCCCACTCTAAAAGACTATCTCCCTTGAGGAGCTGGCCATGTGAGATGGGCACCCAAAGCCAAGTGGACACCAAAGAGGATAAGACAGAATTCTATGCTGGGCTGCATCCTGTTCAAGTTTTATCCTCCAATGGCTGTTTTGTTTCACTCCACATGGCACTTCTATTCATGCCCTTTGCCTTTTCACATTCTGTTCTTGTCCCACTCCTTTCTCTAAAGATGTGCTGGAATGGTTTCATGAAGGCGCTCTGCTTCCAAGTTCTTAAAAATGATTTCTGAGATACCTTCTCACCCCCCCAAAAATTCTTCCTAGGTATTTAGACAAAGGGTATTGAATTCCATTACAATTGCTTCCTCACATGTTCCTCCACCAAAATACACTGGCCCATTTGCTTTTCATTAATATAAAAACGAAAACTCCCAGGTTATTAATTGTTGTCTGTTTCTAATATTTCAATCTGGCCCAGTGTGGTCTGTGCTGATGCGATAGCTGCCAGGAAGTAGGAGTCGCACTGGTTTTATTAGTATTTCTGTACATGTAACTCAAGGAAAAACACCTGACAGATGCTTAAGGAGGGGAGACACAAAGGAATGGTAAAAATGGTGAGGTGTGGGGTGAGTCTTTACCTGCCTTCCTCTCTCAGAACAAGGAGGTTTCTCACTAGGGCCCTAAAGTCCAAGTGCTGTCTTTCTCCTGGGGCTCTCCTCTGGCCTACCTCTCCACTGGTGATAGTTTACTGGATTACTTCCATTTACATTTCAATGCCTTGTTCCAAAGGGTGACTATTGTAGGCATTAGGGGCACTTCTGGAAGCCAACAGAGGACATATTCAGAGGGTGGGTGGCTTTTGGAGCCTTCTTATCCATCCACATAGGCCAGTGTGAAGTGCTGGCATTGTGTTTAAGTTATAAATCACTTAACAAACTGTGACAAAGGAAAGCATTGGAAATCATCTCCAGTTAGTTGATGAAAGCTTTATAGAGATAAAATTCTTATCCATGGAAAAAGAACATGGGAATCTCCTGAAGAAAACAGTGAGCATCACCCCAGACACAACTGGATTTGCTTATGGGGTGCTGACATGGATGAGGGCCTTGCATCTCAGCATTCCACAATGGGATGGATTGCACCACGGTCTCTCTTGGAGAGGAGGTACGCTGCTTGAAAGAAGGTAGGACAGAAGCCTTCTGGCTCCATAATTCTGTTCTCTTTCCTAAGCACACACACAGATTTTTGATTGAGCTCTGATATACAGCATTACAGCAAATTCATGGAAAGGTAAAATTCTTATCCTGAGCAATATGGGTCAAATATCTCCTTCATGGCAGCCACAGATGCTTGAAGGTTTCCTTCCCTCTTTTCCTCTCCAGTTTCGGCCTCGTGACGTCAGTCAAGGTTTTTATTGGCCTAGAGGCCTTGGTCTTGGGCCCAGAAAGCATCATTGTGGACAGCCCAGACCCAAGGCTGATGGCTTGGATAATTGGACAATCTGGGACCAAATGCTAGTTTCTAAAACCAGACAGATTTCTGTGTAGCTTGACCTATCATTTAAGACAGACAGAAAAGCTTTAACATTTTTTCCCTACTGCCTGTTTTTAAACAATGTAAAATGCTGTTCCACATCTAATTACACTCAGGAAATGTGACAACTATAATTTTAGGCATCAAATGCCCACGCAAAATTTTTGTAAATGTTATGTTCTCTATTCATCAATAAATGATGTAGAACCATTCTAAAGTAAATTTTTTTTTGTTCTTCATTTTCTGAAACTTCTAACCCATTGGAAAATTTCATAATACAGAGTGACTTTTAGAGATCAGAAACAGATGATAGATAGATAGATAGATAGACCTTAATATCTTACTTTGTATAAAATAATTGATTTTTCACATGAACAGTTACATTAGTTTTTACATTTACACAGATTCTTGCAACCATCACCACAGGCATGATTCAGAACAGTTCCAACATCCCCAAGGAGTCCCTCATGTTGCCTGTTCTTGGTTAAACTGTTCTTTCACCTTTAACCTCTGGCAACCAATTATCTGTCTTCAATCACTAAAGCTTTTCTATTTCCAGAATGCCATACAAATGAAATCAAGGGGGTAGGGGTGTGGCTCAGTGGTAGAGCTCATGCCTTGCGTAAATGAGGCCCTCGGTTCAATCCCCAGCACACACAAAAAAAAAAGGCAAAAGGAATCCTACACTAGATAACTAAGCACAGTGCCTTTGAAATTACCCAAGTCATTGTGTGCATCAATAGATTTTTCTTTTCAATGCTGAGTAGTACTCCATCATATGGATAGACAAACTTTTCCATTTATCCACTGAGAGACACTGGGGTTGTTTTTTTTTTTTTTCTGGAAATGATGAGTAACATTTCTATAAATGTTCATGAACAAATTTTTATGTGAACATAGCTTCATTTCTCACTAGTAAATACCTCGAAGTGTGACTTTACTCAGTCTTTCATTATAAAGACTAGTGCTGTTTGTAAGTTGCTTTGTGTGTATGTTTTATTAGGCTGAGGAAGTGCACTTCTATTTTTTGTTTGCTATTTTTTTTTAAAAAATGATACATGAGTGTTGAACTCTATCCAATGCTTTTCCTGCACCCAGAGATATGATCATGTGATTTTTCATTGTCATTAAATCTGTGCTGTTATTAATTTTGTGTCAACTTGGAGATTGCTTGTGAATGAGATTGACATTGAAATCAGTAAATTTGGGATCAAGCAGCTTTTCCTAAATGAGGTGAGCAGGCCTCTTCCAATCAGTTGAAATCCAGAATAGAACAAAAAGTTAGCCTCTATGAGAAAGAGCAAATCCCCTAGAAGACTGTCCCCAAACTTCTGGGCAATGGCTTCCCTGCCACTGACATTTGGACTGCAATTGTACCACTAGCTTTCCTGTATTTTGAGCAGATCTGGTGCTCTCCAACCTCCATAATCTCATGAGTCAATCCCTTAACAGCAAATTTCCTTACACATATTATACATAAAATATGTACAGATGATCTCCAACTTCTGATGCTTTAACTTTATGATGATACAAAAAAGCAGCCACTCTTTGAGTTTTGATCTTCTCCTGAGCTAACAGTATGTGGTTTGGCACTGTCTTCTGATATTGGGCAGTAGTAGAGGCAGCAAACCATGATTTCAACTTAGCCCACGATCACAGGAGAAACTAGTACAAATAATGATAGAACACCACTATGCTACTAAGCTATACTGTTTAGTAAGATAGGTGCGTTAAATGCACTTATGATATTTTCAACTTACAGTGGGTCCTTTTTCAGGGTATGACCCCACTGTACATCAAGAAGCATCTGTATGTAAAGCATCCTTTTGCTTTTGTTTCTTTGGAGAACCCTGACTAATACAGATTTAGGTGTGAAGAGTGGTTCTGAAAGAACAGAATGTTAAGGATGAGTTTTCTGAATTGGTTCTAGGTTTTCCATAAATGACCCAAACAACATGATTTCTGGTGGTAAAGAAAGCAGTGATAATCCATGGAATTAATGATCTGGTAATAGGAATGTACAAAATGTTAGATACTTAGTAAAACACTTAGAAGAAGCAAGGATCTGAGTAACTGTGTATATCATGGGTATCTAATCTTTTGGCTTTCCTGGGCCACATGGAATGAAGAGGAATTGTCTAGGACTGCATATAAAATATATGACATAGTTAATACATAAATAACAAAACTTATAAATTGTTTTGCAAGATAATACAACAAACCCAAGTTTAATAATTAAATGAGAACGTTTACCTGTCTGCTTAATAACAACAAACACTTGTCTTTACAAGCACACAGACGTGTAGGCAGGTTGAACTACTGGCATTGGTAGTTGCTGTGTTTTACTTGCCCAGTGGAACCAGGGCATGTGACATCTGATACAAGCTGGTTTCAATTTGACTGACTGTGTGGTTGGTGCAGACACGGAGTTAGTACTGCACTGAGCCTTGCCATATGCAGCATCCCATTGTTGCCCATGCAGTCTGTGCTTAAGCACCATGCAATCATAAAAAGTATTGCTATGTGGCTAGGGGTGTAGCTCAGTGGTAGAGTACTTGCCTAGTATGCACAAAACCCTTGGTTCAATTCTCAGTACTACAAAAGACTATCTATAGATCACTAAAAGTTCCATAATAGTGTTAAAACTTTATGCTCTTGTCCAATCACAGTATTAGCTCTTCAAGACTGCATGTGCTCCGTGGGCCACAAGTTGGATACTCCTGGTGCATATGACATTTTCCAACGTTTTCCTTAAACTAACAAGTGTAGTGAGATTGGCTGGTTGCCCCAGTGTTACTACACAGAGTGGGAAAAGGCAAGGAATAAACTCAAGGATTTCAATTCTCAGCTCAAATGCCAAATTAATGACCTAAAGACTTCTGCATCTACCCTGACAGACAGCCTTATCTTGTATGGCTAAGTGGCTGAGACTGCTAAAAACTGAACCCAAAATTTAATGTCACAATTTATGGTTAACTTTTCTGGCTAACTTCAAATGCAAGTTGAATTTCCAGTTTTGCAGAATATCAACTGCTAGGAAAGAAATGATCTTGAAAGTTGAAATAGGATTGATTGGGAAGTAATGAGATCCTGAAAGTTAAAATGGTGTGTGTAAGAAGATTGATGAAGTTGGGGACATTAAATCCCTAAATTCTGAAGAGATATTTTGTTAGTAGATGTAGACTGTCTGTCCCCAGCACAAGAAATGCCTCCATCTCAGTCAGAAGAGATGAATGCTATATTGCCTAAGGAAACTGTAAGGGATGCCCTGGAGACAGTTCCCCAAACGGCACCATCCTCTGGGGTAACCAGCCAGCTATACCTGGTAGCAAATTGAGTGCATGAAACTATTTCCATCCTGAAAGAAGCAGCATTTTGTTCTTACTGGAATAGACATTATGAATACAAAGTGTCTTCCCCACACATACTGTTTCTGCCAAAATTACCATCCATGGGCTTACAGAATGCAGTGTGTGCCATCATGGAATCCCACACAGTATTGCAGCTGCTCAAGGAATTCACTTCACAGCAAATGAATTGTGACAGTGGGCCTGTGAGAAATCATTGGTATTTCCATGTTTTTCACTATCCTGAAGCAGCTGGTTTGATAGAATGGTGAAATGGACTTTTGAAAACTCAGTTACACTGCTACCTAGGTGACATTCCCTTACAGGGCTGGGGCAAAATTCTCTATCAGGCTGCCTGTACTCTAATTCGGGTCTGATGTATGCTGTATTTTCCTCATAGCCAGTACTCATGGGTCCAGGAATCAAGGGTATAAATGGGAAAGATACTAATCATCCTCTCACAAAATTCTTGCTTTATGTTTTCAACACCTTAAACTTACCTGACTGTCTTAGTTACTTTTCACTTGTTGCTGAGCAAAACACCTGACACCCAAAATGAAGGAAGGAAAGGTTTATTTAGCTTACAGTTTTTGGAAGTTTCAGTCCATACTCAGTTGGTTCCAAGGCAGGGTGGCATGGCACAGGGCCAACACCGCAAGACAGCAGCAGAGCAAAAGCAGTCAGAGTAAGAGAGGCAAGAGCAAACCTCTTCTCCTCCCTTATATTGTACACAGGACACCCCCTTCACAGGGTGATTGCAGCATTCACAAATCTCCTTGCCTACCTTTGCACAGGATGAGGATGTTGACAAAATAAGAACCCTGGCTCCCTGCTGAGTCAGTTAAACTTCTGACCTTCTTAAATTGACACAATGAACAGGTAACTGCTTGTGCTCTATACCCCAGGATGTAGAGCTGCTGCCTTACTTAATTAAGCTTCTAGACTTCTCAAGTTGACACAATGTATAAACCATAACACTGACCTAGAGATTTTGATTCTAAATGGAAGAATGCTTCTACCAAGAGACACAGCCCTGACTCCATGGAACTGGCATTTAAAGTTGCCAATTGACTATTTGGACTGCTCATGCTTTTGAATCAAGAGTCAAAGAGAGGAATGACTGTGGTGGCTGGGGTGACTGTTCTGGATGTCAAGGTTTAAATATCAAGTGTTCTCCAAAGACTTATATATTGAGGGCTTGACCTCCAATGCAGCCATGTACAGAGATTGGACCCAGAGAGGTGACAGGATCATAATTGTGCAAACCTCATCAATGAATTGATAAATTCATAGTCAAATGGGCTGTTGGCTGGGGGGGCCCACTTGGAGGAAGTAGATCAGTTGGGGTGTGGCTTTGAAGATTGTATCTAGTTTCTAGCCCCTTCCTAGTTCTTTCCTTTTCTCTGTTTTCTGACTGTCGTGAGGTGAGTAACATTCCTTTGCCACATCCTTCTGCCAGAATGTTTTTGTCTTACTACAGACTTAAAAACTATAGACCTAAAAACTGACCATGGACTGAAACCTCTGAAACCGTAACCTAAAATAAACCTTTCTGTCTTTAAATTGTTACCCTCAGGTATTTTGTCGTAGTGACAAAAAGCTAACACCAGACTACAAAGGAACTGCTACTCTACCATGCACTACTACAGTAGATTACTACTCTACAATAGAAGTAAGGAAAAATATATCTGAAATACAAGAGATTCCCCAGAGCATCTCAGTATTACCAAGTTTATGATTAGAATTGATGCAAAACTAGCATATCCCAATCCAGGCAAGACTAATACTGGCATAGACTGGTGGTAGCAAACGTCTGGCACAGGTGCTGCAACTGGCTGTTTGTTATCACTGAAAGTTCTAAAAGATTTGCACCACTGGCCTAGACCCTTCAGAAATGAAGATATGGGTCCTACTAGGTAAAGAGCTATACTAAAACTGAGTTATTTGTGGAAGGCAAAAGTAATACAGGATATGTAGTAGAAGATGGAAATTACAGTGTCAGTTATAGCCATTACAGAAACTAGTACAATGATTGCCCTTCCCTCCCTTATCATGTAACAGGAGAGGTATTGACTTTATATCATAGTTTTAAAACATCACTAACTTTCTGTCCCAGTATCTAGGTTATGGATTGTCAAGGAGAAGTAAATATCATCCAGGGACAATGCATCCTCTCCTGGGAAAGAGTCAGTTGTGCACAGGATAAGCATTTCTTAAGGCAAAACACATGGTTGCCAAGATGACAAGGGGTGAACTTGTGACAGTTAGTTTTGTCAACTTGGAGGATGTTTTGGGATGAGATTAACATTTAAACCATGAACTTTGGGCCCAATAGGCAGGTCTCAGTTAATTAGCTTGAAGTCAGAATAAAACAAAACCACTGGCCCACCAACCAAAAGAAAGTTCTCCAGGAGCCAGCTTATTTCTTATCTGTACCATTGGGCTCTTGAGGCTATGAGGCCACCTTGCAGATGTTTTCCATTTTCATGCTTTCCATCTCAGCAGAGCATCCATTGGATTTGGATATATTATCTTTTTTATACATTGTTGTACTCAATTTACTACTATTTTGGTGAGGGTTTGGGGTCTATATTCATGAAGACATTAGTCTGTGGTTTACTTTTCTAGTACTTGCCTTAGTTTGGTTTTGAGATAGAGGAGCATTGGCCTCCTACAGTGAGTTGGGAAGTATTCTCTTGTTTTCTGTTTTCTGGAAGAGTTTGGGAAGAACTGCTGTTATTTTTCCTTCCAGTGTTTAGCCAAATTACCAGTGAAACCAGGGTTCAGAGTTTGGTTTTTTTAAAGAAGGTTATCTAAAACTACAAATTCAATTTCTGAAATAGATAGAGGGCTATTTAGATAATCTATTTCTTTTTTATTTAATTTTGGTAGTCTGTAACTTGTAAGAAATTGGCCCATTTCATTTAAGTTGTTGAATTTATGTGCATAGAGTTGTTCATAGTATCCCTTTGTTACTTTCTGAAGTCTTGTTTTGTTTTTGTTTTTGCTCTCGTTTTTGCGGTCCTAGGGGACCCGAGCGAAGGACTTGAGCACACTAGACGGGCGCTCTCCCAGAGTCGTCTCTCCATCCCCTTCCGACATTTTAAAAGTGTCTCTCTCCCTCTCACTGGTGTTGGTAATATGTTTCTTCCTTCTTTTATTTTTATTTATTTAATTAATTAATTTATGTATTTTTTGAGACAAGGTCTTGCTGTGTAGTTTAGGCTGACCTTGAACTCGCTGTGTAGCCCAGGCTGGCCTCAAACTCATGCTGATCCTCCTGCCTCTGTCTCCCACATGCTGGGATTACAGGCATGCGCCACCACACCTGGGCTTTTCCTTCTAATATCAGTCTAGCTATAGGTTTTTATCAATGTTATTGGCTTTATTAAAGAACCACATTTGGTTTCACTGAACTCATTGATTGTTCTTTGTTTCAAATTTCTTTGATTCCTGCCTCATCTTTATTGTTAGCACTCCTTTCCTAGTTTGGGTTTTATTTTGTTTTTTTCTCTAGCTAGCTGCAGTGAAAGGTTAAATTATTGGTTTGAGAAGTTCTTTTTATATGTATTTAGTACTTTAAACTTCTCTATTGGCATCTCTTTAACACCATTAAAATTTTTACGCTTCATTTTCCATTCTTATTCACCTCGAAGTGTTTTCTAATATCTCTTGGGACTTCCTTTTTGGCCAGTAGATTTTTTTAGAACTGTGTTGCTTTATTTTTACATATTTGGGGATTATTTTAGACATCATTCTGATAGTGATTTCTAGTTTAATTCCTTTATGACCACAGATCGGTACTTGAATAATTTAAATTTTCAAAAAATTTAGAGTTTTTAAAAAAAATTTAGGATATGTCCCTGTTTTGTGAATGTTCGATGTGTTTTCAGAAAGAATACACAACCTCCTGTCATGGAGTGTTCTGTACATATCAGTTAGGTCAGGTTAGTTGATGTTGTTCTATATGCCTTCTATGTATTGCTGATTTTCTCTTTATTGATTCCTGAGGGAAAAGTATTGAAACGTGCAACTTGAACTGTAGATTTGTTTATCTTTCCAGATCTGTCTGCATTTATGTATTTTGAGGCCCTACCATTGGGAACATTGCATTTAAGATTGCTGTTTTCTTTAAACCCATACTTTAAAAATAATTTAAATAGAGAATAAAGTGATATCCAGCTAAAAAGAAAGCTCAAGGGATTATGTCTTTTTAAAGAAAAACTATCTTATGAATTAAAAACTGGTGGTCAACCTAACACCAGTTGAATTAAATCAGCATGGTGCTGAGTGTAGATGGCCTGCCTGAGGAAAGTTGCCAGCATAGATAGAGACCTGGAGAAGAAGGGCGAGGTATTGTGGGTTCTTCTAAGTGTTGCTGTTTCGAGCCATTGGTTCTCCTGGAGAAGCTTGTCATGGCTGGCTTCCCCCAATATGAATTCATCCATTATCATCGGAGGAGCTTGGGACCTTGTTGCTGCTGGTGCTTTGGGGGAGCTCTGGGCCTTACACTGAGCATTGCTTCCTGGCTCTGGAGGGGAAGATGTGTGCGTCCAAGAGAAGATAGTCATGCTGGCCTCCTGACAAGTACTCAACTGTTCTCATCATTGGAGAAGCTCGGGACCTCACTGTTGCTGAGGATGGCTGTGGTACTTTTCAGGGGAGCCCTGGGTCTTAATTTCTGCGTTACTTCTTGGCTCTAGTGTAGAACCCTCAACCTACTGGCACAGATCCTTCACCCAACTGACATAGACTTTCTAGCTTCCACTGCTAACAGTTGGCCCTTCCCAGTACAGATCCATGAAATAGACTTGCGTGAGTCAACGTCATGGGTTCTAGGCTTCCATTTGGACTCTTGGGAGGAATTGTCATGGGCCCTAGGTCTTCAGCTGGACTCATGCAAGACATTACTATGGGATCCAGGCCTTGGCTGGATTTTCTAGGTCTTTAGTGTTGTGGACATATTTCCTACATCTTCTTGTATTTAACTCTGGGTAACCATCGTGAAATAATATTTATAAATTCTGTGTCCTGTATGTAATTGTTCTTCTTGCAACCCCTGACTGTAACAAACTATTTTCAATTGTACTCTTAATTTCTTCATTTTTAAAAGGGCCTCTAGAAACCAGATTACACTGTGGACTGTTGTGAGTACATTTTGATTAACTATTATTTTTTGTTTTTCTAAATATCTCCTTTTGTTATATCGGCTAAGCGTAGGTCCGCACTTGGGATTATGCAATTCCTGAAAATCAAGGGTAGGGCTTCATTCCCTCAGGCCTCAAAGCCACAGTCGAAAGTGGTCAGTTGTCTCTCTCTCCCTGAGCCCTTCCTGCTGAATATTTACTTCTGAAAGGCACAAGTTCCCAGGGAGGAATAAACACTATCAAATCTCCAGTTGCAAAAGCTCTGCTTTTCCCTGCAGCATCCCTCAGTACCAGCTATTTTGAGACAAGCAGTGTGCGTGTGTGTGTGTTAGAGTCCAAAGTGAGCAGGTGGAAGGTCTTAGCCATAGTGGGGGTAGGTGGAGGAACCCCTTGATTCTACATTAGACTCTAGAAAGTGAAATTTAGAAAACAGACCAAGCCTTCTTCAGAAGAACGTTTCTAAGCATTGCTGGACTATGGCTTGGAAACAGCGGGTTTCATACTTCAAAGTTCTGCTTGTGCCAAAGGTAGTTACCTAAGGAAGGTGCTCCATGGGAAAGAGGTTGGGGTTCTCACAGGCTGGCTCTGGTGTAATTCTGTCTTGTTAACTGGGCTTTCTCTCCTTTTTCAGCCTGAGCTGTCATCCACATCTCCCTGCACTTTGGACATCTGCTTCAAGAACCACTCCAATTAAAAGGCAAGAAAATTCCCCAGTGACTGTTTACCAGGTCCCCCATGGACCATGAAGTGAACATTTGATACCTGACTGGGGAAAGGATAAACTCACTTTAGCTCATAGTTATGTTTTTAACAGGTCCCTGTGTGTTTATTTGTAGTGTTCCTAGTTGGTTGGACTTGAGTTTAAATACTTAACAGGAAATAAAACCTTCCAGCCTGATAGCCCACATCCATCCCGAGCCTCAGGATGCAAACGCGCTGTACTTTCCAGGTTGGTTTACCGTCCCTATAAATAAACATAATGTCTTTATTCATAAAGCACCCACCCATAAAGCACCACCTCCAAATAGCTGCAGCCTGAATTGCTGTCCTTAATAAACATCCGAAGTGGCGGAAGCAGTCCTCTCAGCCCTGGAGGATTCTAGTGACCTCTGGGTGCTTTGGCAATTGGTGACCAGGGGTGAACAAACATGTCCCTTGGGTGCGTCATTAGGGCAACAGGAAGCTGCTGGGTTCTTGGGTACATGGAATTACCCCGAGGAAATCCACGTTACAGATCCTGAAGCTTTGCTTTAGGAATAACTGGGAAGAAATGGCTCTAAATGGCATAATTAAACTGAAGGATGGGAATCTCTTAGTGAAATTCAATAGGCCTTTTGTGAGGCAGGAGAAGCAGGAGAAAGGGGTCAAGGTCGTGAAAGGTCAGTGCCGTCCTACTTCACTGCTTGCCAGGGGTGGCACGGAGCTCCCATTTCCACTGTGAAGGGAGGGCCACACTCAACATGCTCCCCCCAGGAGAATGTCCCCAGGACTGGTGCTAGGGGCCATTGTATTGCCTGAACCACGCCTTCTCACACAATCTGCAGGCCCAGCCTGAGTATAGCTGGGAATGAATGGCCTACTCTAACCCTGAAGTCAAAATTAATTCCATTCCACCAATCCTGTCTTGTGTGCCTGTGGTCTATTTCCAGATGCAAGTGAGGGCTCAGCGAATACCCTGGATTGCTGGAAACCTTTTGATTTACTGCTACCAGCCTCAAGCAAATGGTCACTGGCGCTCACCATGATTACGTGGCAGTGCTACGAAGGAGAAGGTTCCATGGTTCACTGCACCTGCCCGGCTTTTGGGTCACCTGAAACTGTGCTTCCCAGGGATTGGCTTTCTGTTCCTTGATAGTTATGTATGTGGCAATGATTTCAAAGACTAGTTTTTTCCCTTTATTTTGTTTTGTTCTCCAGTTGGTTGTTAAATTCGTGGTATTGCCTGCTTGGTCTTATTTGGGCATCCTGGGAAATGGTGAGACCTATTTATGGGGATAAACCCAAAAATAAACCCAGGAAGGAGACGTAGGACACCTGAGGCTGTTTAGCTTGTGCCTATGACTAAAGGGAAGTGGCTCTAACCTGGCTGCCTTTGATGTGTGGTGGGAAGCAGCCTTGGGCAGCAGTGCCAGTCACACAAGGACATCTCTCCGGGCCTGGGCCACCCTCCCTAACTGAACCCAGGAGACAGTGACACAGGGAAAAGTACCCAAGATTCTCGCTCTGTGTCTGGCGTGATCCTGGGCAGGCAAGGAGCAGCTACCAGGTGGGGACAGTGGTCGATTGTCTGGCTGAAAATGAGCCTACGGGATTGAGTGTCATAGGGAAGGATCTGCGTCTGATCTCCATCCACGGCTACCCGAGGCACCTGGAGCCCTGTCAGAGGCCTGCTCGGAGTTTCCGGCTGACCGGCTCAACAGTGTTTACATCCCCCGTGCCCCAGGGTGGGTGCTGGAAAGCAGAGAGGCCTGAGCCCTTGTTATCAGACCCAGGCAGCGCAGGGCCCTTGCTTGTTCCAGGCAAGCTCCGAACAGGTGTGCACCACAAGATGCACACCTCACACACACCAGCACACACACCGCCTGCCGCCCACACTTGGCCATTCTCCTCCGAGGTGTACAGCCACTTACCTAGAGGTTTTTAATATCTGCCGACAGTGATCGTAACAAAGATAGTGGTATTTCAAAATGACTAGATGAGTCCAGAGATTGCCAGCACATAGAAATGATAACTATTCAAGGAGATGGAAATGTCATTTGCTTTGATTTGATCATTACACATGGTACATACGTGGTTGAATAATCGTATTGGACCCCATAGTAAGTACAAATATTATGTGTTGGTTACTAGAAGAGAATTTTTTGGCGGTGCTGAGAATCGAACCCACAGCCTTGCACATGGTAAGCAAGGGCTCCACCAATGATCCTTTCTTCTGGCCTCTCACCATTATTTTTAAAGAAAAGAAAATCCCAGGTTGTTGTATTTCTTGTCAAAGAACATAGATAGCTCATTTCAGAACTGTAGGGCTGAAGCTATCTAGCTCCAAAGACTGAGAGCATTTTCTTTGCTGAGCATATTCTTGAATTTTTATGAAATCATTAGAGCCCACATACAATGGCTGAAATGCATGAACACAGCAGAAAATTTTCAGCCTTGAGGATAGCAATTATGTCCTTCACATACCCCTCAGTCTTGGTTTGGGGGTGTCATCCGAGGATTCCAGCAGTACTGAGCCCCTTTTCCCCACTCCTTCCTCCCTGGGACCACAGTTGATGTTGTCAAATTAACTCTGAGTCCTAACAGATGCTTGGGTTTTATAGTTGTTGTTCCTGGACCCTGGACAGCCACTGTCTCCTTTTCATTTTGCTCCTCAAATCCCAAGTTTTGATCTGCAGTACAATTCGTTTGGCACCACATATGACCTCCAAGCCGAGTCTCTCTCTTCAGCCCACCCAGGCCAGGCCATCTAGCCAGATGGATGGAAGTGAGCCCGGGCCTATACTTCCTTGGCCAAGCCAAAGCCCAGAGCAATCTCCTTGCTTTCTGCCAGATTTCTGTTGTCCTCTTGCTGTTGCGCACTTAACTCCCCCTTCAGGTAAGAAAACAGAAATGAGCTTTTCAACTTTTGACCCCCAGGACGAGTACTAGCCTTGAGTTCGCTTTTGCTCTCTGCCTGGCTTTACTCTTTTTGCCTACACTGTGTCACGTATCTCCCCCTTCCACTGCCCCCACAACTCACCCCTTTCATTTGGTTTTGCAAGCCTTTCCCTGAGTAGCTAATTCTTCCTTTGGGCATGAAGGCCAGATACCTCCACAGACCCCAGTCAGTCAGCACTCTGTGATTTGGTTTGAGTGCGTGAATTGAAATATCCATGAAGAGACCAGGGAGCTAGGTACAACTTTAGATCTCCAGAGTCATAGTTTTACAGGTTCCACCCCAGCAGAGTAAAGCTGTAAATGTACCTCACCACGCACTGAACACATTTACCAGTCACCACCATGACAGTGGGATGCCAACATCCTGTTAACTCGGGAGCCGTCCGATGGTCAGCACAATGGTTTCTCTGGGTGATGGTGTCCTGTTGTTCTGGAGTCACGGTCCTCCCACCGCTACCCTTGTCCTTGAGTGGCAGCGGATGGAAAGTTCACTGAAGGCAGTGGAGACAGCCTTTGGTTTTCCCTTTTCCCTGCAGCCTCTTTGGTTCCTGCTTCCCTACATGCTCATGCTCTCTACCTATCTGTCCTAAAATGTAGGAAGTCACAAAACATAAGGAAAAGTCACATGGAATAATGGTGAATTAAAATGCAGGAAATGTCACCATCCAGAGCCCGTGGTACGAACGTGCTTCCCTCTTTGCCGCACTCCTCCACCTCTCCTCTATCCTGCTTTAGCGTTCGCCCTCTCCCACACCCTCCAGAACTGTAGCCCAGACATGATCCAGCCCTCTCCTAAACTCACCCACTGCCTTGCAGCGGGGTCCCTCCTGTGGGCTATTTTGTACTCTTTTCGTTAAAACAAAACAAAACAAAACGAAACACACAAAAACTAGCTTGTTCCCATATTTCCTGCCAGTACCTGCCCCTTCTTCTCCTTAACAACATTCATCTGGAATGTGTCTCTGAACTCCTTTTCCCCAGGAATCACAATGCTTTCTCTATCAAATGTGACATTCTGATAAACGTCCAAGCCTGTTCCTGAGCTCTCTCATGTTCCATGCGTTTGTCAGTTTCTCCTTGGTGTCACACTACTCTAATTGCTCCAGCTCTGTAAAATGACTTCATGTCTGGTAAGGTGAGGTTTTCTTTGATGATTGTGTTTAAATTGATTTAACTATCCAAATTCCTTTATTGCCCCACATGAGTTTTACAACCAATTTTCCAAGATGAATCAAAGAGGTAAATTATTTTTTGTTAAAATTGCACTAAATGTGCAGGTCTATTTTAGGGGAAATTGAGTAGATGTCTACAATGTGGAGTTTTCTATACGTGAAGAATAAATTCTCTCTCCTCTATCCCTCCTTCCCTTCCTCTCTCTCACCTTCCCTACCCTGAAGTACAGGGAATTGGACGCAAGGTTTCCACATACTGGGTCAGGACTGTACCACTAAGCTACACTTCTAGCCTTGTTTTTCTCTTTTACGTCTCATAATGCGTTATAAATATCTCTGTGAAATGTGTACATTTCTGTTAGGTTTTTTTCTTTTTTTTTATTTTTTCTTTTTTATATTTTTGGCATTTTTTTTTGAAGAGGAAAAAATCAAGGAAAATAAAACAGAATAGAACCAATGAAAAAAAACCAGCATATGTGATACAGGACTTCAAAATCTTATGAAAGCAACAATAGCTACCATAATGCCTTTTGTTGTCTTCAAAGTAGCTGCAGATACTTTCAGACATAGTAAAAATCGAACACAACAGAATAGAATAGAAACAATAAAAACAAAACAGTGAATGCAATAAAGGACTTCAAAACAAGCCACTGGTAAGTTAAAAATGGCTACCATAATATGTCTTGTTATCTTTCAAAAAGCTGCTCATGTTATCAGATTTAACATAATCAAACAAAACGAAAGAGAATAAAACCCAACTCAACAAAACAATGAAAATGATATGGTTTCCTGGCCGGGATGGCTTCCTGGTGAGACCTGAATCCTCCACAACCCCGCTCCTGCACCCCCAGAGTCCGCAAATGGTGCAGACTCAGGGAGAGAGGCGTGGGTGTGGCTGTCCCCACTCCGGCAGCAGCTGGTGCCTGGCCCTGGTTTCCAGGCAGGGATCACCTCCTGGTGAGGCCCCTGGTTCTCTACCCAAGCCGTACTGTGTTTTCCAACAGTGACATTTTAAAGTGTTATATTTCTAGTTGCACATTTAAAGAAACGGTATTGATTTTTTTTTCGTCAGTACTGGGGATCAAACTCACGACCTTGCACCTACCAAGCAGGCACTTAAGCAACTTAGCCAAACTCCCAGCCCTAACAGTATTGATTTTTATTGCTTTCTTTTGTGTGCACACACCTTTCTTCACTGTCTTACTAATACTGTTGTTATTCACTAGTATTTCCTTGTTTTTTTAAATGTAGATAATATATAAGCTCTAATTTTATCCACTTTTCTAATTTTTATTCTTATTGTATTGTTTCAAAGCTATACTAAATAGTAGTCATAATAGGTATTTTTACTGTTAAATATAGTTTTACTGGTAAACTATCTGCAGTAGGCTTTGATAAGTATGAATTATTATTATTATGACACTTCTTTCTATGTGATAGACTTTATATAATTATAGTATAAGTTTTCTTATGGATGAGTTTTTAATTTTGTTGAATGATTTTTTTGTATCTTTTGAGAGATCCATGTAGTCTTTCTCCTTTAATGTATTAATGAGATGAATGATACACATATTATATTCTAATGGCATAACTATCGTTGCATTCTTGGTATAACCTAAATTGATCGTGACAGATTGTTATTTTAGGATACTCCTGGATTATAATTAGTAATATTTTCTGTAGTATTTTCACATCTGTAATCATAAGTAAAATTGGCCTGTAATTCTACTTTTGTTTAAAGACTATCTAGTTTTTATTTTTAACTCAAATTATATAAAATCTAATCAAAAATATGGTGAATGTTTAAATTTTAAAAATTTATTACAGTAAAAAAACATATTGTCTTTAATCCCCCTCAAAACACTCCCTCTCAATTCAGACTGTCACTTTCTGAAGCAGTTCTGGAAGTCATTCTTTCACGTCTTTAGTTGTGTTCTTGTGACTGCCTGAAAGTCCTGAATTCATTCAAAACATTTAACTTCCTTTTCTTTTTTTGTCTTTTTTTCCTTTTCTTTTTTCTTTTCTTTTCTTTTCTTTCCTTTCCTTTCCTTTCCTTTCCTTTCCTTTCCTTTCCTTTCTTTCTTTCTTTCTTTCTTTTTCTTTTCTTTTCTTTTCTTTCTTTTTTTTTTTTTTTGAGATAGAGCATTGCTATGCAGTTCGGGCTGGCTTGAACTCACTTTGTAGCCCACACTGGTCTTGAACTTGCAACAACCTCCGAATGCTGGTATTACAGGCTTGCACCACCACACCTGGCAAGACATTTAAGTGTAATGGTCTTTGACCTCGGGGAAGATCTGGAAGTCCCGTGGTCCCAGGGCTGGGATGAGGGTGAAGATGTACTGTCGCGTTTTTAGAAGGCTGCCTTCCTGCCGGGCGGTGCCTGGCAGCATCTTCGCATTTTTATTCACACCTCTTACAGATACAAAGAGAAGCGGACTTCCAGAGCTGGCTCAGAAAGT
>RJWM01014339.1:0-50844 GCA_004363535.1 Dasyprocta punctata
TATATATGATCCAAAATCTATAATAAATAGTATGGAAGGGTAAAAAACAGCTCAAAGAGCAAATGTAACTGGGAAGGGAAAAGGGGGAAAGAGGGAAGGGAAAAGGAAAAGATATAAATCTGTATATATGTATATGTAAGATAGCTAAAATGAATATACTGCTGAATGTATTAGTTATTTAGAGAGAACAATTGATACTCATAAGGTTAGATCAATTTTACATGTCTATTCTATATCTGTTAATGTAAGTAACCATTTTAAAGATAATGATACGCAATATTGCAAGCATTGTCAAGTTTCTATCATCCTGTTTTGTAAACCTGTAATGTTACTGTTGTGCATTTTTTTAGTCATTTGTTTGTCTGTTTTGTTTTTTTCTTTGTTATATATGTCTTTTTTTCTGCTTAAATAAAAAATTAAAAATAAAAAAAGAAATAAAAAGAAATTGGATTATAAATCAAATGGTCTGTTATCTAAACAGCTTTTCTGCTGAAATCTGCAAAATACATATTTTTTTGTTAACCTACAAATTTTTTTTCTGAAATAGACTGCATTTTAGGCCATATAGCAAATCATAATAAACGCAAAACTAGTGGAATTGCCTTATGCATGCTAACATTATCACAATAAAACGACACCAAAAATTGATGGAAGAAACCACAGGAAGTACTCAAACAAGTGGAGACTGAGTACTGAGTAACACACATTTTGGGGGAAGGGGTGTACCAGGAATCAAACTCATGACTTCTTGCTTGCTAGGCAGTCATTGTGCAGCTGGGCTATATCCCTGGCCAAATAATGCACTTTTGAGGAATGAATGGATCACAAAAGAAATCAGGGAAAATTAAAAATTCCTAAAATCAAATAAGAGAAGCACAACATATCATTATCTGTGAGACATAGTGAAAGCAGTTCTGAAGGGAAGTTCACGGCTGTTTGTACCTACATTAGAAAATCGGAGAACTCCCAACTAAATAACCTAATGATGCAGCTCCAGGTCCTATGACAAAGTGTCTAAGTGAAGCTTAATGGACATTTAGAGACATATATAGGGTTAGAGAAAAAGTTGAAGAATAAGGAAACTGTGTTGCACAAATAAAACTATGTCACAGCTTTTGGCCTTAATTTTTCTTTGAGTCCTGATCTTTGACTTTCAAACCACTTTCAGGATGATATTTCTTACAGTTCTGGGATTAAAGAATATTTTGCTATGATACAAATTGATGTTCATTCAGTTAAAATATTCCTTTAAAAATTTAGTAATGCTTAAAATTTAAATTACCAATAAATTCCTATGTAATTGGACAGAATTTATTAAACCACTCATTTTATATAATAAATATTTCTTAAATATGTTGTTTATGCTCACATGCAGAACAAAATATTGTATCAAGTTCTTCTCCACATTAATTGACAGATATTTTTGCAAATATTTGGCATTATGAGTAGCCTAGAAAGTGAATCTTAGCAGGACACCAAGCATGTAAAAAATTGATCTCAGATCAATAGATTGTGTTCATGGTCTAATTATATAAAATCACTATTATTATTTCAGTACAACTTCGTGGCCGTTAGAGTAGCACAGGATAATCAAAGGTTTTATTTTTCTTGTTTTGTTTTGTCGCCTAGCATTCATTCTGTTTGGGCAGACACTTCCCTGACCCATTCTGAAAATCCACATGACCTCCTGGTCACAATCACGTGGACACACTCTTCATACACAGGAATATTTGTACATACTCTGTGTCTATACTTAAAGAAAAATCCAAATGCTCCATAGAAAAACTTGAGTCAAGCAAAGATTTGAATCAATATATCACTAGTCAGAACAAATTTTCTTTTTGCATGGACAGGGTGCTTTCCCTAATATTCCAAGTTTTGCATAGATTCAGGAGAAAATAAGTGATTATTAAGCCCAGAAAGGGCAACACAGGGAGACCTTAAATCAGAAGCATAAGGAAGGGGTGGAAAAAAGAAGAAGGGGAGGAGGGCAGGGAAGAAGAGAGAGAGAAAGAAGGAGGAGGAGACTAGACTGATATTTCAAAATTTCTGTGAGTTAAAACATGACAAAAGGAGATGCAGCACCAAAGACAAACACTGCTACCCTCAAATTTTTCCTTTGGTGTTGACATTTCTTTGAGCCAGGAAAAACTCAATCAAGGAAATTCTGTAGTGAATTCATTCAGCCATTCTGCTGAGAAAACACAAGTACCTGAATGTAGGAAAATACCAGGCAATGAGAACAAAGGCTCAGATCTCAGACCAGGTCAAGTCATTTATGAGACATGAGGAAAACTACAGCTAAAATAGTAGTGACACTCCCATGTAGAAAATCAGGGAATGAAAAGAGCGGACAAGGACTGACAGGAGGCTGGATTTTATTCTCTTGCTAAAAGGCCCGTGGAAATGTTTGTTGACTTTTTCTCTTTCAGCTATTACTTATTTTATTATTAATGCACAATTGTTATTTACATATGAAAATATTCTAAATATTCAAGAACAGCACACACTATCAAATACAAAAGAAAATAGTACCTTTCAATATAATTCACTGTTTATTTCTTTCAAATTTGAGAAGAAGTATTAGAAAAAGAAAGATATAAACAAAATACAAAAATTTAGCACATAAAGTTATGGTTCAAATTGTAAAATTTATAATTTATGAGCAGAGACACTACATATTACATGGAACTTCTGAGCATTGGTAAATGCACAGAGGAATAGCAGCATAAGAAGATGGAAAGAGTTCAGAATACTTTCAGTCTGTTGATGAGTCTCCAGCACCTCCCTGAAGTTTATAGTACCCATTGTGTAATGATCTGTGGGACACAGACTCTGGAGAACAGCAGCAGGGATGTCCCAAGGATAGGAGAGAACAGGAACAAAGCCCTAGAGTTGTGAGACACTTTACGTTAAAGTCACGCAAAAAAAAGATGTAGAAAAAGAAGAAATAAAAGGAACATGAAATTTACTTTTTTGACATCTCCTATGAAAATTTCACATGTTCCAGGTTAGTTGGGATCGGTGATACAATGCTTTAATCACAGTATTCTTGGAGGCTGAGGCAGGAGGATCCAAGTTTGAATCTCGCCTGGGCGAGGTGGCTTAATAAGGCCCTATCTCAAAATAAAAAAAATAAAAATAAAAAATGTGGGTGAATTTCAGCACAAAGGCTGGGGTTCAATCACCAGTACTAAAAATAAAACCAATTAATTATAATAATAATAATATAAACCACTGGGGTGCAGCTCAGTTTAATCTGCAGTATCACCAAAAAATCACATATGTAATCTAATCTTCTGTTTTTATGAAATATAGTATTTCCTCATTTCACAGATATGATAAAAATGGAAACTCATGTAATTAATGAAAACTGCCAAAACCAGATATAAAAACTGATGGAATCAGTGTAACATTCAGTTATTCCTGACACCAAATCTAATTATTGTGATGACATACTGCCAATATAATGAATTCTAAGATGAACAAGTTAGAGTTGATCCGATCTGAAAGATCAACAAAAAACAAAACAAAACAAAAAAAGGCTGCGTTGTATCTCAAAGAAAATAGAATTTCATCTGAGCTCTTTTTATTGGAGTAGAAGAGATTTATATGGAATAATGGGTGCTTTTGAAGGCCTTTTTTTGCATTCTTCAAACTGGCCCACTCACATGTAGAACTATCTGAACTATTTAAAAGTACTGTTTGCAACTTCAGCAGCAGTCATGTGAGAGGTCAGTAATGCCAACGCCCTGGAGAAACCGTAGCTTGTTCCCATGGTCTCTCCCAGGATTAAAAGCATAACGAATGTTCCCTTATTTACCATAATTTTGAGTGTGAGATTCGAGACCACACTTGGCTCATGGCAGTTTTCATCTCCATGTTTCTCAGCGTATAGATGAGAGGATTCAGCATGGGTGCAATCACGGTGTAAAACAGAGAGATCTCCTTGTCCTTGCTCTGGTCTCCTGCAGGTAGCATATAGGTATAAACACAGGGCACAAAAAATAAAACTACAACCATTACGTGAGAGCTACAGGTGGACAGAGCTTTGCTGCGCCCTGCAGATGACCTTGTCCTAAGATGGCACAAAATGAATATATAAGAAGCCACCAGCACAAGAAAAATGATAACCGCCACCATCCCCGAATTAGCAATCAGTAAGATACTAACAACACGAATGTCTTTGCAAGCAAGTTTCAAAAGAGGTTTCACATCGCATAGGTAGTGATCTATCTGGTTAGGACCACAAAAGGGCAAATTGAGTGCCATGAGGAGCAGCGCAATCGAGTGCCAAAACCCAAGTCCCCAGGCCATGGCAATCAGCATGCTGCACCTCTTCTGGTTCATGATGACCATGTAGTGCAGCGGTTTGACTATGGCAACGTAGCGGTCAAGAGCCATGCACACCAAGATGAGTATTTCCACACCTGCCAATAGGTGGGCAGCGAAGAGCTGGGTCATACAGTCGTTGTAGGAGATGCTTTTTCTTGCAGCAGCCAAGTCCCTGATGAGCCTGGGAACCACACTGGAGGTGTAGCAGAGGTCCATGAGGGAAAGGTGGCACAGAAAGTAGTACATGGGTTGTTGGATTAGGTGACTGCAGGTGATCGTGAGTAAAATGGTGACGTTTCCCATGAGGACTGCCAGGTAACAAAGCAAAACCAGGAAAAAGAACAAAAGCTCTGTTTTCTGATTTCCCCACAGCCCCAGAAAAACAAATTCTGTGACATTCTTCTGATTTTCCATGAAGTCAGCGTGAATTCACAATAAACAGAGAAACTTTCTTCACCTGAAATAGTGCAGAACAAAATACACCTTCAATAGATTGTATAATTTTTGGAAACATTTCTACATCAAAAAAGATAGTTGCAGTCATAGCAGATTAATTGCAAGTTTTATCTATAAAGCACTTTTAATTAAAGTGTGTTATATTTTTAATGTTTGATAACAGTATACTTGGAATTTAATAAATATTTTGTATGCATTGAACTCTCATAAAAACCCAACAGGTACTGTTCCAACATTCATTTTTAATACAAAAAAGGGTAGAACTTCTGTCAATTATATTCATCATTAAGATACTAAATAGAAGACCCAAGATATGAACCTACATCTGGTGACAAGTTTCCACTTCCTAAGAGGAAGCCACACCATCGATAAACAAAATGGAACTCCAGCTATTTTCTATCACTATAAAAAGCTATTCTCTTTCATTATCATCATCATTTACTAACTGTAAAATATGAAAGAAGTCCTCTCTTCCTTTATTTCACATGTGATTTACTTATAATATCCTAATCTCTTAACATTTTAAAAATCAAATAAAATTTAAAAATTTTAATTTAAAAATTCAAGGCTCTTAATCATCATAGTAGAATAATCTGAACTGGTTGATAACCTTTTTGGTGCTTCTCCATAGCATATTTGGTCAAAGTTCAGGACAAGGAAAGTATGGAAATAAGAAACCAGAGGAAGCAATGTTGGGCATCTACTTAGAGGAACATAGTTTATTATAAAACTTTTTTTTATACAAAAGACTTCACTGTTTCTCTAAAATCTTAAATTCACTTATTAAAGTTACTGCTGACCTGTTACGTACACTGTAGACAGCCAGTCACTTGGTGCCTGGTAAAATGCAAACCTATGAGCATTTACCAAGCTGTCTTCACTAAGGAAAACTCTGTAAAGTTACCTTGTGTAGAAATATCCAGAGATTGCAACTCGTTCTCAATCCCATATGTTCCTGTAATACAGAAAACTCTCTATCTCTAATCCCTCTCTCATGACCATAGAAACACACACACACACACACACACACATACACACACACACACAACCAGTTGTACATATTCATGAATACACAAGGCTTTAGAAGTGAACAATGTTTAGTCCATTTTGTTATCTACTTTTTAGCCAAAATAAATTGTCCAGAAATCTGTCCTCTACTGTTTAAATTCTTTCAGAATGATCTCTGGAGAAATTTGTTTGGCAAAGATATGCAAACTTCTGTTGGACAGGAAAAAAAGCAAATAAAAATGCAGTTGATGGGAAGTAGATTATGACTAAAGCCATGAGACTGCATGAGTAATGTAAAATTCATCAAGAAAGATTTTATAAGATTTTTGTTTCTTTATCTACTTATGGCTATATCAATAAAATATATGAAATGGAAGGAAACAGACTTATTTGATGCATTTAGAATAAAATGTTTATATGCCATATATTAATAATATGTCCTAGAAATAGCATTAAAGGCCTTTTACTTTGTTACTTATTTCACTTTTATTATGACTGAGTATACATTATTGTATTATTGCCTCTATTTTGCAAATAAGAATACGATAGCCCAAGACTACACAAATACTAAGAGGAAGATCTATACCTGAACCATGGTAATATGTTCCAAAAACTGTAACTTTTTTTACTATTTTGACTTCTCCTCTCACAAATACAAATCAAATTTTAAATCCTTTGCTATCAAATTAATTCACCTTAAACACCAATCAGATTTTCCTGAGTGTCGTCCCTTGAGAATCAATCTAAGCAAAAATACTCCAGAAAATATGATTAAAAATAAAAATTAAAATTCACTACTGTAAATTTTTCATTAAATAGTTGTTCACAAAATGAAAATTGTATCCCAATGTAAGAAAATATATATAGGTGCTAATTATAATTCTTCTGCCAGATTTTACCTTCCCTTGAAATGTCCTAGTGGTTTTTCAGACCATGAAACCATAAATAGATGTAGAAAGCATCTGTATCACCATGAATCTTGAATTGAAAACTACATTTTAGAGATACATTCCTCGGAATATTTTGAATTAAAAGCTATAGAAAGCCCTAAGGGAAGTAGTACCATGGGTATTTTTTCGTGAGTGTGCCAAGTTCATATATAGTGATAATAGTAAAAGTAATGTCAATACTATTAAAGAGGTTGTGCAGGTAATTTTAAAGTTCCTGTTAATCTTTTGGGTTATGACATAACTGATTCAAGATTTCAGTCACGTTACAGTGTTGATGAAATTTTGTGATTTTTTTTCTATCTCTCTATTCAACCAGAATAATTTCCTTAAGTACTGATTTCTCAGAAGTTTATGTAACATACACTTCCTAAGCAATGCATTTTAGCAATCCAATTTTATTAATATGCTAAAAGTGTATCATAAGATGTAATGTGATGAAACATACCTGTAATCCCAGTGCTCAGGAGGCTGAGGCAGGAGGATCGCCTTGAGTTGAAAGCCAGTCTGTGCTACATAGTGAGTTGAAGACTTGTCTGAACTGCATGGTGAAACTCTGTCTCAAAAACGAATGAACAAACAAATAAATAGGAAAGCATCAGAAGAAGCTCATGGCTGGCGATATTACAAACATTATCCTCAGAATCAGTGTCACTATCAGAATGTTTCAAGAGTTCCTAAATATTTTATTATTCCCACTAGAAATTTAGAAGTTATGGACACTGCTTTGTGTCAATAGACAGCAACTACTATCAGGTCAGTAGTTTGAACTTGGAAGAAGGTTCAATTATAATACATTTCCGATTGGGAAGGGAAAAGGGGGAAAGAGAAAAGGGAAAAGGAAAAGATATAAATCTGTATATATGTATATGTAAGATAACTAAAACGAACACGCTGTTGAATGTATTCATTATTGAGAAAGAACAATTAATGCTCATATGATTAGGTCAATTTTGCATGTCTATATCTGTTAATGTAAGTAACCATTTTAAAGATAATGATAACAATATTGCAACCATTGTCAAGTTTCTATCATCCTGCTTTGTAAACCTGCAATGTTACTGTTGTGCATTTACTCTAGTCGTTTGTCTCTTTTGCTTGTTGTCTTTGTTATATATGTCTTTTCTTTCTTCGCTTAAATAAAAAAATACATTTCCTATATTTTCATTTGTTTTTGCATGCTGTGTTACCTTTTCCCTGCAATATCTAAAGGGAGCATGTTATATAATCTATAGTGCTTTATAACTCATGTAACACATCATCCTCATAGGTCTGTGTAAGGCTTCTCATCAGATTTACTTTATTTTAATTTTTATAACACTCACCTGCGCTTCTCACTCATGAAAACCAGCTGTATTCTAATAAGCATATTCAACTCTTAGTAGTCTAGAGTCCTCACACCTTCCTTGTGATCTTCTTCTTACTCTCTGTAACTTTAATATAATCCTGTCTATGCCCTCCTTGTATCAGAGCATTTGACACTGCTCTTTTTACCGCACAGTCTTGTCTATGTTTGTTGAACAATGAAGCCTTGAGATTTACAAAACACCTACCAAGGCTCCCCTAAACAATCACTTGTAAGGTAACGATATGCAATATATTAACTAGTGTTAATTTCCTACTATTTTTTGAAATTCTGCATCATTTCTATGTTTTTTGTTTTGTTTTTAAAATAAAAAAATTATAAAACAGTACTAGGTAAGTCTGAAAGAAGAAAAAATCCATATTTACTCTGAAATTTTTAATTTTTCTTTTCAAATATTGATAAATAAATTTGGCATTAATTTAGGAAGAATATAAGAGATCTCAACAATGTAGTTCACAAGTGTGCAAGAACATAGATAAAATTATACATCTAACAATTGGAGAATATGTATTATTCTCATATAGCACCAGTTCCCCTCTGCCAAAAAATACCCGAACTGGAAAATAATCAGGCTTGAAAACTAGAGATCAAAAATGCCAGCCCTAATCAGCCCATTCTTGCTTAAGAAAGAAAAATTGAGGTCATCTGTATGCAAATGGGTGCATCTTCAGACCACAACGCTAAAGGAAATAAATGAGACCTAGGTTTCTATTATATGGGAATCGCAAAATATAATGGAAGACCAAAACAAAAGATAGATGATAGGAAATGGGGAGGAAGACTTTATCAATGTAGGAAGGGGATATGGGGATGGGGTAAACAGTAATATGGGGAAGTAAGCAAGACAAAAATGTGATTAAATTGTGATATGTATATGTGCCTATTCCCAAAGATGAATGTAATTAGCAGTTATCAGAAATTTATACAAGTTAAAAAGAAACTTGAAAATGAGAAAAGGAGGAGGAGGAAAATGAAAGGAAGAAAAGCGAGCACAATTGGATCTTGGAAAAATCCTGCCAGAAAATAAATTTTGATAAACAAACAAAGTCAACTATATGGATGTGATATGTATAAATGTGTAAAATACAGATAACAGAAAGATATATTATCAACAATAAAATGTCAGTAATTCTGAACAAAGCAAAGCTAGATGTGTTCTAAATCAAGCTGAACTACAAACCTTTCCAATTGTTAACCATACAGAAACTCATTTATCATAATTTCTAAGTAACAAGTTATTATTACTTAAAAATAATTGCACAAGGAATTGCTAGTTCCAAATGGATTAGTAAAATTCTAGCATGCTTTTCAAAAATATATTCTTACTATTTTGAAGTCTTCCATAGTAGAGTATCAATCACACTATCACTTATTTATTTTGCAAGATTATTGTTTCAAGGAAGTAAAATGAATTACTGATCAATTTTCCTATGTAACAAAATTGTGACACAACTTAAAGAATTAGTCCACTACTGTGCATATAGAAAATTAATGCTTCATTACTAATTTTATCTCAGGTGTTCTAAAATAGTTTAAAATTATAAAATTGTTGATTCTTATTAACCAAATGGTAAATCAAAAGTTAAAATTAATTTTAATGTATTCAGAAAGTGGATACATGTAAATAATTGACATTTAAAAGTTTATCATCTTTAAAATTCACTATATGCTAATAATATAAAGGAACATGCTAAGACAAAAGATGATATTATTAAATATCTCTACAAAATATATTTTCATCAGGATTCAGCTTGGCTGAATAGAGGAGGAGCCACATTGGAGCTACGCAGAGAAAATCAGCTAAAAACGCAGGTGTTTGGAGGATAGGGAGGGACATACATCCTGACGCCAATGTCACTCTGAAATAAGAGACTTGTAGATCAAACAAAACATAGAAATAGGGCTGTATAAAATGGCGATCCAGCCCACAGGGCTGCCAATGGCACTGCTGCCTACATGCTGAAAAAGAAATGCTGTACTGTGAAGTATCTAAGAAAATCAAGGACTGCAAAAATGTGGCTAACTACAAGCAGACAGGATGGATTTGGGATACAAGGCCCCTTGTCCCTTATGCTTCTCTCACAGAGGACACAGCAGCCTGGCAGCAAATTTTGCCAGCAATGCTCCTACCTCCCCAATAAGCCAACTGTCTTTTTCATTTTTTTCTTTTCTTTTCTTGTTTTTTCTTTTCTTTTCTTTTTTCTTTCCTTTTCTTTTCTTTCTTTTCTTTATTTTTCTTTTGTTTCTTCTTCTCTTTTCTCTCCTCTCCTCTTCTTTCTCTCTCTCTCTCTCTCTCTCTCTCTCTCTCTCTCTCTCTCTCTCTGTATCTGTCTGTCTGTCTTTTCCTCGTCATGCTCCCTAGCAGATACCAGAAACCTGTAGCAACAGCAAGGTTAGGGATGGCACCAGAGGCAATCCATCACCTTCCCTGTCCCAACACCAGTGGCTTGAGAAAGAGATCCAGACACATAGCATGTAAACAGCTGTGGCACTCCCCTGTGAGATAGGAGATTGATGCAGGATTGAGCTGCCTTGGGTTGTCTCCATGATGGTGGCAGAAGCAGTGAGTTGGTAAGGTTAGGGACAGTGGCAGCAGTGGCACCAGCAAAAATATTGAGAACAACATGACCCCTCCTGCCTTGGGACCAGGGGCTTGACAGAAATTAAACAATAATATACACCAGATAAAGAGGGGGAAAAAAGGAGAGAAACACACACACACACACACACACACACACACACTCACACACACACATACAAGCACAAAATTATAGAATGCTCTGAGTTGTATGTATATTGTGGTCAGAATGTTATAGTTAGCATGCTCTTCTTTCTACATTTACAAATGTAGCAGTTGTTGGGGGCTGAGTCCTTTGTGACAAGTTCAGAAGTTAGATGTTTCTACTGGTGCTTGAGCTATTTCCCCTCCTATGATTTAATGGATTGGGATTTCAACAGACTGCTGAGTCTGCTTCTCACTCCCTCTGTAACCATGGCTTGCTTGGTTTTCCCTGTGCACCTGTGGGCATGGCTAGCCTTAGATGTGTTGGAGTGGTGGAGGGAGTACTGTAACTGGTGAATCACCCAGTCTTTCACTGATTTCCAAAAGGCTCTTCTGGACATCTGCCTCATTCCCTCTATGATAATCTCTGGAGCTTCATACGTCTGCTCTGTCTGTGTCCTTTTTAGGTGAGCCCATCAAGGAACTCCCTCTGATCATGCAACTCCCCTCCAGTTTTCTCCCTTGCCCAATACTTTGTCCACACATTATGAAAACTATGCAGTCCGAAAGTTCACCTGTGCCAAGAGCTTTCTGTGCTCAGTGGGTTTAGGCTGGCGGTGGGATGGTTCCAGCATAAAACCTCCTCTGTGATTTGCTGGATAAGAGCTATGGTTACAATACTGCTGGACACAGAGCTCCCCAGAGCTTGGGGACCAATAGGAGCCTGTCTAGTTTGGAACTGCTTCAGAGTCTTTTCTCCTTCCCTGGATCACATTAGTTGTAACTTCTGCTCACCCCTGTGGCACACTGAGCCATGTATAACTCAGTATGTGTTTCTGGGCCTCTAAGCAAGACCGTGCACTTGTTCTTTCTTTTCCAACAGCTTCACATTCTGAATTCATCCTCAATGATTCCCTTTCTTTTAGTTTCTTTACTGCCCTGAACTGTGAATCTCTCATTTTCTGGCTTTCCTTTCCAGAGTAAAAGGCAGATAGGACAGGTGGGTGCCAGACGGTGGTTACTAGACTGGGTACCAATCACAACAACCTGGATGTTCCTCCCATAGACAGTTTCTTCCCTGAGTGTTTAGACATTTCAAAAGATGCCCTATTCCCTGTATCTGAGATGTCAGCAGTGCTGGAGTGAAGTACTGATCCAACTTATTTACTAAAAAACCCTTATGCTGGAAATAATCTGGTGGACTTCTCTATCAAGTTGGCTTTGCACTAGGTTCTTTGTTTTCTTCCTGTTTCTGAGGATCTGAATTGCTTGGTGTGAATTCTCTGAGCATCTCATGAGCACTTCTGCCTCTGCTCAGTCATGATTGTCTCTTGAGGTGGAGCTTTTGGAAATGATTCAGTTGCGGTTGTGGTTGCTGCATTCATCAAATGGATGAAGTCATTGATGGGTTCACAAGCTTTATGGGCTTGTTAGGTGGTGGGAACTAACTGAATGAAGCAGGTCACTGGGATGTAACTTTAAAGTTACATGTTTCCCTGGCATCCTTCTCCCTGGCTCTTTCTCTGCTTACTGAATGAGGAGCTCTTCTCAGTAATGTAATTTCTGGCTTGGAGCCAACCAACCATGGACTGAAACCTATGAAACTATGAGCTCAAATAAACCTTTCTGCTTTTAAATTGCATATGTTGGATATTTTGTTTCAGGGACAAAACTGTGACTGGCACAGTAGTAAATTAGTCCATAATATTTCCCAGGTTGCTGGTAAGTGATTTCATGTGCATCATTGCCATCATGAGTTTTAAACATTCAGTTTAACGACAAGTACAAAAAGGTCTGATAAAAGAGAACTACAAATACACACATTTGAATGCACATATAGTGTGAAATTCTTTTGGATAAAGGTGAAAAACATGTCAATGGAGAAAAAATATTTTTAACAAATTGTACTGAGTGACTTAATGTTTATATATGAAAATAACCTTGCTACACACTGTACACAAATATATAAAAGAGAATATCAAAACAAGGTTAGGATTAAATATAAATATCTATAGTATAAGTATTATAGAAGAGCACATTGCAGAAAAATTTGTAACCTATGAAAGGAAAAATCTTACTAAACATTACATCAAAATCAAGACTTATAAATTAAAAACAAAAATTGAGTTCTGTAGTTTCATATCTGGAATCCAGGGCACAAAGCAATGAGATGTGAATTCTAGAGGCCAACGTCATCTACATGTCCTTATTTTTGAAAGTATGTAACTTCTTTCTTGGACTGGCTCTTCTTAAAGGTCTTCAACTTTCCTTAGTGGATATTCCTTATCTTTGGAATCTTTAACTTTCTGTAGTCTTCACTGAAATGCTGGATTTATTCTCACAGATTTATGCACTGCTCCATCAGTCAGGGTTTACTAGAGAAGTAGATATAACACAAGATATACAAATCTATAAGAAATTGCCAGATTGGTTTACAGTGGTCAGACACAGATTTGGATGAGAAAGTGTGCAGAGGGTGTCTGCACGCTGAAGGCTAAATGAACCATGCCAAGGTCTGGGGCTCACTGCAGTGTCCTGTGCAAGTTCACATCAGAAGGCCAATGGGTCTGTGAAGGAATGCTGAAGAATCTGTGATGGAAAGCTGAAGAATCTATGACGAAGGCTGAAGAATCTACTGTGAAGGCTAAAGTGGCTACAACGAAAGCTGAAGAGTTCCATGCAGAAGCCATAGAGTCTGCACCAGAAGTCTGGAGACTACATTTAAACTAAAGGCAAAGACTGGAGCTCCTTTGAATAACAAACAATCAGTCCTTCCTCCTTTGTCTTTCATTGAATGCAGGCTACCTATCTTGGGTGAGAGTAACTTTCATGCCATCTGCCTGCCTTCCTCTTGCACAGGCTGAGTATGCTGCATAGTAAGGAACCTGGCCCCCTGCTGAATCACTTACTTAAACTTCCGAGCTTCTTAAATTGATGCAGTGTATCAACCATTACAACTGCCTTCTCAGGGGTCCCTTGCTTGGCCTCCCAGACTTCTTTTGAATTCTGAATGGAAGCCTGCCTGAGACCAAAATTGTTGCATTCTGCATGCTGGTAAAACAAACATCACCTGGTGGACCCCTAGGCCTGGTGCCAGCTTGAGCATACATAGGCTACATTGGGCCATGGCAATAGCACTTTTGAGTGCCTGGAAGGCTATGAAGAGTGAAATTATTCCCAAGGAACTTGCTCCTGGAAGACTTTTTTGCACATGGGCTCCTTCAGTGTTTCTTTTCAAAGAATGTGTGACACTTCTGTACTGGTAAGCCTGTGGAGGACAAGGCCTTGCTGATTTCTGAAATGCTCTTGAGGCATGTATCTTCTTGCCCTTGTTCAACTTTCATGGCTGCTCTTGAAAAGAATTAACCTATTTAGCAACCATGCATCTTTTTGCCCCAAGTTTACAGATCTTTCTTTGTAAGTTTTTCAAAACTTTCTTCCTGATTTTTGCCTGAGTCTCACCAAAATCTGGCTGAAAACAGCTAGTAGTAGCCATGTCACAACCAGAATATTGGGCCCTCTTGAAAGTACTTCCACCAGATGAGTTAGCCTACTAGCCTAATTTCAATCTTCTACAAAGTCTCAAGACATGGGGAAAATGTAGGTGAATTTTCTACTAGTGTGTAACACATATAGCTTCTAGTCAAACAAGCAGTGGAGTCTTTGTTCCCTACACTAACATCTTGATTCTGGCCTTTATTGTCTTTATTGTCAAACACACATGCAGCTGTCTTCATCAAAATCATCAAGCAAGTTAGATTGGTAAACCAGTGTACCACTGTATTTCTACAATACGATGATTTGATTCACTTGGGCATAGACTGATAAACTGTATAGCTGCATGAAACGGTAGCTCTCCTTTTAGATTTTTAAGAAATGTTCATACCAGTGATGGTATAAAGCTTTTAATGATAAAATCAATGCGCTGTGACACTGGTGCCACAGGTTCCCCTCCATTGGTCTTACACACTGACTGCAATAATTTACCTTTCCATCAACAGTGTGTAAAGTATGTTTATCTCATGAATTCTCATCATATATCATTTCTTTGTATTCTTTATGACAGCCATTTAGGATGACACAGTTTTGATTTGAAATTCCTCAGTGGTTAAGTATGCATATTGGTCATCTGAACTTCTCTTAGAAAGGGTCTGTCTAGATGGCTTGAAAATTTATTGATAGGATAACTTGTTCCTTTTGTGTTAAATTTCTTGTATCCTTTAGCAATCAAACAAAGACTTTTAGTCTGTTACACATTTTGTTTAGTAACCAAGATGTGAAAGAAATATAAATGTCCAATGACATGATGGATAAAAACAAGTTATATAAACATACAAATGGAACAATATTTAGTCTTAAAACTGAAAAAAATCCATTCTAGAGAAATACATAATGACAACAGAGAACATTGCTCTAAGAAAAATATACCAGGCACACTAGAGCAAATAAGGCATCATACCCTTTATAGAATACATCTAGATTAAACTAATGAGTAGACTCAGAGAGTGGCATGTTGATGCTCTTGACTTAGGCAAAGGGATGATGAGATGTCAGTCAGAGAGTGGGAAGTTTTGGTAGCACACAATAAGCAAGCTATAGAAATCCACACACCATCACATTTCACCTCTATCAATACTGTGGTGGACACATAAAATTTTGTTGAAAAAATAGATTTTGTGTCAGATATTCTTAACAAAACAACAAAAATAATAATTGTAATAGTAGTAATGAAAGTAGAAGTGTATTTGATGAGTTGATTGGATAGGAAACTGGAGGGATTCACTGCATAGATCATATAACAATATCACAAATGCATACATATCTCCAGAATAATGCTGTAGGTATTAACATGGAAACTTTTTAAATGTTAATTGTACTCCTGAGAAGTAGTTTCAAAAATGAAATTGCAATACACTTTGGGTAGATTACATATATTCATGTTTACCAATTATAAACACAACAGAAAATATATATCAGAAATATGCTGACACCTAAATCTGTATGAGAAACTGAGACTCACTACTTTTAAGTTAATCAGAAGGATGTATTAGAGACCTCAAAAAAGATGACATATTAAAGGCCAATAAAATATGGAAATGTATACAACTTTGTCTGTCATCAGGAACTTTCAAATCAAAACCACGATATTTTACCAGTGTGGGACAAGAATAAGTAACCCACACTGCAATGACAAGAACCTTCTTCTTGTGTTTAAGTAACTTTCTGACAATGTTCTATGCTGATTAGACAATGAGATCCCAGGAGTGACTGTAACATGGAGCCTTCTAGGGTTTCTGGCTACTTCTAAAACACTCAGAAATAGGAGAAGCTGCATTCAAAGTTATTTATTTTTAAATGGTGTCATTAATTTTAAGTCCTCACAGTTTCAGATCTCCATGTAACCAATAGTGAAATTTCACAAGTGCCTTATTATTGATAAAGGAAAGAATTTAGTCCTGTGACAGATTTCACCAGGAGAACTACACCACTAATCCAAAAGTTGGAGCGACAGCACTACATTATTCATATGATACTTAGCTTCTCTAACAACACATTTTTCTTTATAAGAAGGAGCCTCTTACACATGTGTGTTCCAAGTTCAGGGAATGGAATTCCCTTTCAAGAGTGGGTGAACTCGAGCATGTTTCACTGATCAAAGTCTTTTCATCAAAGGGGATAATTTATTGCTGGGAAAGAAAACAATAGATGCAAGTCACAATTTCTCAATCTCTATTGAAAGCACTTTAAAAGTTTTACACAGCAAGTTGAAAATATGTTTTTTTTATATTTCACACAACCAAGGCAACATGCATCACGAGTAGGTGGATCATTTGAAAAATTTTCCTTCAAACTTTGCGTCATCTTAACTGCAAGAACACTGTCACATAAATAAGAATATTTTTCTATAACATATCACAGGTTGCTAAATTTAAATGCAGTTTTTCTGTGAAATCATTTTGAAGCTTTTGATAAGAATTGTTGACTTTATATTTACAATGGCACTTCCTTGTAGATTTAACACAGAATTTTCCAAATAATTTCTTTGCAAGTGCATGATTTTCTTCTTACTAAAAGATGCTTATTTCACAAAGTCATGTTGAAGATTGAATTGTTTCTAAAAATCATCTAAGAGTGTGAAGGTAAGGTTTAAACTTTGCTGCTGTTTGTTTAACACGGATATTTACAGCGATCATTACATTTAGCAAATATAGACATAGGGTATTAGATCACTCTAAATTCTTAAAAGATTGCTAGTAAGTATCACTACCCCAATTTCACACTGAACTCTCAGATACTCAAAGATATAAAGCAATTTATAAGACTAACTTCTCTAAAATTAAGAAACAACATTTTGTCATGTGTAATCTCATTTACTAACCAAAATTAATCTTCAGCATGAAAATGAATTTTGAATAAATCTCAAATGAACCAAACATATATTAATATTAAGTGATAAAAGTCATCCTCTGGTGAGTTCAGGCCTTAATATGGCGATTTCTTTCTGGGGTCATCCACCTAGAAAAGTCTTTGTGGCTTTCATAGTTGTCATATGGTAAATACTTCTCCTGGGCTTAAGACACAGTAAAATGTTTTATTGCTCAAACTGTCAGTTCTGCTTCTTTGTTGAATACATGCATCGATATAGAAATAAATGCATTCCCAGAACTATGTTTTATGTTTTCAATTCTCATAACAAGTGTTAAGTAATAGTCTCAATGAGACATTCTGCAGAAAGACACAGGTGTCCAAAGTGCCAGAGAATACACCCAGGTAAGAGAAATTCCAGATGGAATTTCTAATTTCAGCATCCTGACTCTTCTCACTCCTAACTCTTCTCACTCTTAAAGCAGTATAATTAAGCACTGGGACAAAGGTTTTCAAACAAATGCAGCAGAATCTGGCTTCACAGAATGAGTTGAGCAACAGGTCAAGATTCATTTTCTTAATACATAGGACTTGAAATATATCAACCTTTCCCTATATAAAGCACCAAATTTCCTTTGAAAAAGTATGAATGTAATAATAATCAGTATGGATGTAATAAGCAAAATTACATTCCTATTGCTTGTTTTAACATGACGATATGAGGTATATAATTTAAGGTTAAAGAACTTAAAGGAATATATAAATTAGAACTTGAGGGACAAAAGATAACATAAAAACAAGATTATTGTCTTCTTGGCTATACTATGTATTAGCATTCTCTCCTGAAGAAGGACCTTTGACATCTTTGGGTGTCTCTTACAAGTTTAATAACTTAAACATAGTTTAAAAATGGAGACGTTAACCAGAGAGTGGGTTTTTAATGGGGATTAACCCAGTAACTGTCCAGAGAAATACCTAGAATACATGACACCTTCAACTGGTATTAATTAATATTATTATTGTCACACAAACAGTAAACATGAGTCTCTGAGAGTCTTTCCACATCTGTAAAATGGACTAAATAATTCAAACCACAAACATTATCCTAAGTATTAAAGGGAATTATGTGCATAAGTTTTGATACCATGGCGTACATAAAATAAATACTAAAATGTTTATTACAGTATGAACTATTATAAATATATTGGACATAAGAAAAAGTATCAAAAGTATTTTATAATAGCTCTTTTATACTCTGATTGCATTTTTCTCACTATTGCCCTGCCAATGTTAACATGAATTGTTACATATTTAAAGAATTGAAACTCCTGCCTTTGGCTTCCTTCTATCACTAAACTTAAAACAGATACATACAAGAGTAAGGAAGAGCTGGGCGTGGTGGCGCATGTCTTTAATTGCAGCACTCGGGAGGCTGAGGTAGGTGGAGCGTTGTGAGTTCGAGACCTGCTTGGGCTACAAGGTGAGCGCAAGGCCAGCCTGAGCTACATAGTGCGACCCTGCTTCAAAAAACTAGGGCAGGAAGTTTGGCTCAGTGGCTTAAGCGCCTATCTAGCAGGCGCGAGGTTGGGAGTTTAATCTCCGTTGCAGCAAAAACAAACAAAAACAAACAAACAAACAAAAATGAGTAAGGAAGATATTTAACAGAGTATTATTCAAGATTTGCCCTTTGGAAAATTTCATGTCATCTTTTTGCTCATTTTCTCAAATGCTTTCAAAGGGCTTCATTTCTTATTAACAAAGAATAAAAGTGTCCTTTTCATCAATGGCTATATCATTCTTTTTCTGCTTCCTTTGTTAGCTGTAGCTGCCACTTTGTTTGAAGAATATTACCTCAATTTGTCCTCTTAATCATCTCAGTTAAGTGTACTTAATTGGACTCCTGTCTTGTGTTTTTATAAAAGTTCCTCATGAATAACCTGTATAGACTCTTCATCCAGAAGAAAAATTGAGTAACACTCAAGAATTTACAGCTCTTAATTTTATCTGAAAAAACAAAACAGAGCAAAAAATGAGAAAAATTGTACAATTTCACAACTCAGTATACTCTAGGCATTTATTGCTTACTAGGATGAAGAAGTGGATAATAAATTCAAGAATGTGCTAACATTTTTCAGGTAGTATAAATAATCTTAAAATTAAGTATATGGTGGATAAAAACAGTATGACTGAATTCGTTCTACTGGGGATCACTGAAAACTCAGAGATGCAGAAGTTCATATTTGCTGTCTTTTTTTTCATCTACATCATCACCATGGTAGGAAATCTGCTCATTCTTATGACTATCATTGTCAGCCTGTTATGGAAGTCCCCCATGTACTTTTTCTTGGTCCATCTGTCCTTTATTGATGCTTGCTACTGTTCAGTCAATAACCCAAAACTGATTAAAGATTCACTCCAGGGGAAGAAGACCAGTCTGTTCAATGCATGTATGTCTCAAGTCTTTGCAGAAATTTCATTGGTGGTGCTAAGGTAATCCTGCTGACTGTGATGGCCTGTGACCACTATGTGGCCATCTGCAAGCCCTGGCACTATGCAACTATCATGAACTGGAGACTATACAGCCTTCTACTGAGGGTGACCTCAGCGGGAGTCTTTCTTTATAGAACCCCCTTTCAGTAGCCTTAATGTCATAGATCAGTTTATGTGTGGCCTGAACCTTCTGTTGAATTTGGCTAGCACTGATACACTTTGGGGTTCTACTTTGCTGCCAACAGTGGCTTTATCTGTCTGTTAAATTTTCTGCTACTCATGGTCTCCTACATGGTCATTCTCTTCTCCTTAAAGACCCAGAGTGTGGAGAGGAAACAGAAAGCTATCTCAATCTGTGGTTCCCACATCACTGTGGTTGTCTTGTTCTTTGTGTCATACATGTTTGTATACATGAGCCTGCAACAACTCTACTCCTAGAGCAATTGCCATTTTGCACATCAGGATAATGTCCATATTAAATCCTTTGATCTATACTTTGAGAAATTCTCAGATGAAAAATGCCGGTAGGAATTCATTTTGTAAAATAGTCCTTTCAGGTGACAGATAAATTTCTCTGCAGCCCAGCATTGATTTCAAAGTTGAAAAGTTCAAAATAATGCTTTTTTATTATCTTACCAAGGAATACCTACAGGACATATAGAAACATACTATCATTCCTAGATTTTGCATTAATTATGTAGGGGAAAAAGAGACAATATAACCCAGTAACACTCTTTGTATATTTGGAAAATTGCACCCAATTACTGCTTAGTTTTGCCTACTCCATCTATGAAGGTAGAAAGATAGGCTTACATTATAATTAAAATAAAGTAAATAGTTATACTACTTGTTTCTCTTAATTCATTTGAAAATGGGATTTTTGCTAATACAGTTTTGACAATTTAATAAACTTGTATGCTGATTAACTACTTTAAAGATAACAATGCTGGATATATTAACTATTGCTATTCTCTGATTATTTTGTTGTGAAATCTCTTTGAAATTTTTCCATAAAATAAAAAATAAACTAATAAAATGTGTTACTATTAAGAAGTAATGCCTACAAGACTCAAAAATATAAGCAGTTCTGTTATGCTTACTTTATTTTATAAAAACACTGATAGTAGGGAAGTTCTCAAAATATATATTGTGCTGGGTCAGAACACACAGTATGCCTGATTTTTTCACATCATACTCTCTACTCCTATAATCACTAGATTTGGTGATAGAGGAATAAATAATCTGATATGGTCATTGTCATTTTTGAGACAAGAATTTTGCTAGGCACGTTGTACTCATTAGTTGATTATCTGTCCATAAAATCTAAAAATGTTCATTAGTATCCCTTGTGAATTTGGATGTCAAAATGATGGTCATTTTTTCCAGGAACATTACACTGTCTGTGATGTTTAAACTTAATTTGCACATGATTGACTTGAAAGCAGCCTTGAGGATTAAACAGCTCACTCTTGGGGGCGTTCTGTTGGGTCACTATGGCCTGATCTTGAGTAACATGTCTGACTGCCTTTTCTCTGCTCGTGTTCCTCTGCTGTGCTTCCCTCAGCTATGAATGAAGCCCTGCTGTTCCAGCACACCCTCTGCCATCGTGTCCTTGTCGTGGAACTAACGACAAGGACATGATAAGCTGAATCTTCTGAAACCATGAAAACATTAACTCTTTCTCTTTAAACTGAAAGTATCATGTAGTTCAAATAAATAGCAACAGAAAAATATTCTCATTTCTTTAATTATAGTCCACTATGTGTTTTGGAGGCACTCGGAAATGGTTTCCAGGACGATTTTTGAGAGTTTTGGAAATGAAGGGCAGAGAAGCTCTAGAATGCTATAACCAGAGGTAATGAGTGATGCTTCTCATAATTTCAAGGCATCCCAAAATACAGATGGTGTTATGCATTCTGCTAGCTGCTTTTAGACAGATATATAGTGAGAACTGGGGACAAAAAGTCTAAGTGAAAAGGTTAAAGAAACCTTAACTATTAACCATAAGTAAACTGTGATTAAAGATGTGGATAACAGAAATGTATTTCCTGAAGATTAGTACCATTGAAATGATATCAAGTATTTTGTACAATACCAAGAAAAAAGAGTCTTTGAGAACAGCTCAAAAATCAGCAACGCCTCACCCATTATAAGGTGAGGGAAACAATGTGTCAAATTATCATTTGAGAAGAGTCCCTGGGACCCCTACTTGAGATGGGCCTCCCCAGGAACTGGTTGCCAGGGATTCTTTCACACTGCTTAGATCCCCCAGAACTCAGTGTCTACTCCACTCTTGTCCATGGGGACCTGACTGTGGCTCCTGCTGACAGCAGACATGGGGGTCACCCAGGCGATGATGGTTTTGCCAATATGCAGAATGCAAGAGTTGTGGGCCAGAGGGCCTCCATCCAGATTTCAGAAGAAGGCCTGAGAGGCCAGAAAAGAGGTCCCTGTGGAGACAGTGCATGAATCTATGATAAGGAAATCAGAGATACAGTGCACCCCATGTTATGGCAGAAGTGAGATACATAGTCACAGAGGTCAAGCATGGATACCAGCAAGCTTTATTAAGGTGGCAGATGGTGTGGTCAGCAATCAGCCAAGGCACACACTGACCTCAAGTCTTTGTTCCCAGATATTTTTTAACATTAACAAACTCCTCAGTAACCATAGCAACTCTATCATTTTTTTACTTGGAATTTCACAGGAGTGCTTCCAGAACATTTAGATCCTTAGTCAAACACAGTGTGGGCAAGGGTCAGCATGTCTCTTGTTTGATATTACTATTTGTTCCTCCTTTTTGGGATTTATGGTTAACTGAGAAGATTTGAGGAGTGAGTTCATCTAAAGGTTAAGCACAAATTCAAATGGAGTCTTTAAACAAAGTGGAGTTATTTTCACCATGTCACACAAAAACAGAGATCCCAGCAATGTGAATCAGTGCAGAGAAAATCCACAGTGCATCACCAGAGTGAACCCAAGAGAAAAGCCACGTGTGCTGCAAGCAGCAGTAAGATGTGCTCTGCAACTCTTATTTTATTACCATGAGCTTTGGATGCTGCATTTTCTATAGACTTAACTAAGTAGGAGGCAAACTTTGGAACAGTCTAGAGATTTTTCTAATTTTGCATACCTCTAAAAAGGAGGGTACAAAGAGAAGAAAAAGATTAGAAGTAAAACCAAAGAAAGAAACCTGAAGCAGAACAGACTTGGTATTTTCTCTAGAGTGTAGAGGAGGATCAGAGCCAGTCTGTCCTCCAAGTCTTAAGACTGGCTGGCAGCCTAGTGCACTATAAATGGTGGAAGGAGTTCCAGCTTTCATAGGCATGTATATTTTCTGAGTCTGAGCTAGGTTTTATTTAAGAAGACCCATTTTACAGAAGTTTATATTAAAGTTTACTAGGAGCATTCTAATGTTACTTTCTCTAGTGCTATTGTCTAAATAAAGTCCAGCAAGGTGTACCAGTAAATTCAGTAACTAGTTTAAATGCAACATGTACAAAAACAAAACCTTATAACCTTCCCATGTTTTAACTCAGATATATCATCATTTTAGCAAAACTATGACAGACAAAGCATAAACAATTATAAGCAATGGGCACAGACATGACAAATAAAACTATATAAGAGACAAAATATAAGGAATTACAAGCAATGGGAAAACACATAACAAAATCTGAAGCATAAAAATTTGTTACCTAAACGAGTCATTCCCAGTTCAGAGTCTATGAAACAAAAACAAACTCTTACCTCTGCTCAATGATCTCAGTGGAAGACCTCCAAATGATACAGGGGAAAGAAACTCCCAACCTACTAGATGTCTGGTACTTTGTGTTCTGTAAAATCAAAAAATAAATTTTAGGAACAAGAGAGGTTAAGGGCAGAATATATTTATTGAGAGAAAGAAAGCTTCTGACTGAGAGACAAAGAGGGGTTCTGAGTAGGTTGCCAAGGACCCTGTCTTTTCTAGGGATTTTATAGAGCAAAACCCAACGTGAGGCAGGTCCAACGTGTTAGGCTAAGCTGAGGCACAACCGAGATCACTGAGGCAGGCAAAGGTGAAATAACATTTGAGGACTTTATTGCCAACCGGTGAAAGTGGGCCAAGGGATAAAGAGCATTGGCCCTGAGCAAGGGATGAGAGCTTTTTTATAGGGGAGTTTAGGAAGGGAAGGGAGGCATTGCTGAGCAGGGTGTGAAAAATTATGGGTCTCTCAGTAGGGAGTCTAAGGTTAGGTGATATACAGGACAGTGTTGGGTACAGGGAATGCTGGCAGGCACAGTATGTCTCTTGTGGTTTTCATGGAACCAGCTTTTTGCAGGTTGAGCTGTGTGGGGACAACTGCCGGCTTCCTGTTGAATGCCATGCCTCCCTCCCTGGTATGAATAACAGATCTGTTTGGGGGAGTTTTTTCTCTCCTATTTGGGTGAGGGTCTAGTTCAGAGACCTGACACAAGGTGGGAAAAATTGAGAACTCCCAAGGTAAGCATGAGTGGGAAAGAAGTATTGCCAACCAATAAGATTAATTGTTCAGATAAAATTGATTAAATCAGGGACAAATAGGGAAGTGAGTCACTTAGCAAAGGTACATTCATATAGAGCAGGGACTCTACCTATAAAGGGCTGGGTAGTGACTCATGGCTTCATCAGGGTGACAGAAACCATTAAAATATCAATCACTGGAACTTATCCTTAGGAAGTATGTGGGTGCATCTGTTTTAGCTTTTGTCCTGAGGTCTGGGACACAGAAGAGGGAGTTGTCTGTGTCTCCCACAGTTGCAAGACATCTGCACTGGCTCTTTTGAGGGTCCAACCCTGCCTGATTGTTTATAATATTTCTGTCTAACTCAGCTGCCTGTAACAGTCTGAGTGTGGCCAAAGTATGTCTAGGGCAGGGAAAAGAGAACCGAGTCCTGGAATTGCATTTTTTTCCCAATTCAATTTGGTTCTAATTATTGATTCATCTTTGATTCAATGCTCATTTATTGAAATCCCACGGTGTGTCACACATCAAGGTGGACACTAAGTTAGTGTGAGTGTAGTTTATGAAACATGAGTCTAGAGTAATAGAAACAGCCGAGATCTACAAAGCTCTAATAATCATGTTAAAACTTAATGATTGGGATGGCAGGAGAAACAATGTAAGTATATTAAATGCTACAAGTGAGGTCATTAGATTGGAGTTTTAGAACGTAACTCTAGCATCAGTTTGAGAAGTAGAATAAAGGTGATAAGACACACTCAAGAGAAAGGGTATCTTTCAATCTGAATGTTAAGGCTGGAGGCTTTGACTTGATTCCTGCAAGCGTGATGGACAGAGGGCAATAGACACCATGGAATCCAGTTCAAATCCCCTCCAGCAGGCACGTGCACTCATGTCCCTGCTGCTGTGAGTCTGGGACACTAATAATTCAGAGCCCTGCTTATCTGTGCACAAATTCACTAAAGAAAATAAGAGTTTTGCTCAAGGAACTATCCAACCTTCTAATAGCATTCCAATGGCTGCCACATGAACGTCACAGGAGGATGAGTGAGTTGGGCCCCTTTCCTCCAAGGGCTTCTGCATGTTCAAGTTCTGGAATACAATGTATGATCTAGAGATGCCAAGGTTCTAGGCTGAAGCCAGTCTTCTTTTCAAACCACAACCTTTTTTCCCCTGCCTCAATCGGTTCCCCTCACTGTCCTCTCTCACATGTCACTTTGGTAATAACACCCCTCTCATACTGTGCATGGAGGTGAGTCAAGCTCACATAGAGAGACAGAAAGGGTTCCCAAACTTGTCACAACTTACAGAAAAGATGAAAAATTCAAGGAATTGGATGGATGAGATCCAGGTTCTAGCACTGATCCCTGGGTGACTGAGGGAACTGAGATGATGAAACAGAGACAAAAATGAGTATTTGTGAGTGACAGAGACATCTGTAATTACAGTTGAAGTGCTATCCTGTAACCAAATGGGTAAAACAAACCTTTAAAAATTGGGACTCTTATCCAAGGTGATTCCCTCTCCAAGGAGCCAACTAGTAGCCCTGTCAGGAAAGTAGCAACTTGGAAGAAAATCTGGCATCCCTGAGGTCTCTGGACAACAAGAGATGCTTTTTCCCTTTATCTTCCTTTGTCTGCCTACAGGTAAAACATATTAGAACTCCATTTATCTTAGAGACAATCTACATCTCAAGCAACTACTTCATGTGCAGCGTGTTGTCAACATCCCAGCTCAGATGAATGGAAACCAAAACGTGTGCTTCTGGAAGTTCATGTACACATCCTGGCCTCAGTAGATGGTTCTGTTTCCAAAACTTATAGAAGGAGCTGAGAATGGGAAAAGGCTGGGGTATCAAGCAGTGTAAAAATATCCTTTTTTGATCTATGCTTTTTCTCATGTTACAACTCTTAAGATCCATGTACACATAAATAAGGGCAAATAGCTTTTGGGGTAAAAATATCTCTGTCTTATTCAGAGCTAACTTTGAATAAACTTTTTCTCCTTTCCATCAAAATAAATTGATTCCCAAGTTTCTTGTGGTCTGAGAAGTAGAACAATCCTTCAAGTCCTTAACAATCCTGCTCTCAGGAGTTAACCTTACTATCTTACAGTCAGGAGTTAACTTCTCCACTCTTGTCTAATAGATCAATCCTACATTTACCTTTGAAAATACAGTGACACTTCAGATCACAAATGCTTTTATTTGGGAAAAAATTCAGTTCACAAACAGAAGCAATTGGCAACATTTTGTTTTTGATTTTAACTTTGCATCCGGTTATGAAAATGACCATGGCCATCTTTTACAGTATCCTGGAAGAAATTAAGTTTGTGAACCAAGGCACCACTGTATAATGCCCTCCTAAGAGGCATTTGCTAACAGTTCACAACTATGTGAGACAATGCTGACAAGCCTTAGGTATCAGTCCCAGGACTTCTCTTTCTTCTTTACCTGTAACTAAACTTGGGTACCAAATGTCACCCTTGAATAACTGCACTATACTCTAGAGAAACTAATAGCTTTTTAAATTTACACAAGACAGAAATGCAGGTATATATGTAATGACACTTATTAAGAGTATAGGATAGTGTGAGAAAAAACATGATGGCAGTACAGGTTAAACTCATTAATATGTTCATTACGGAAAGTTTCTTAGTATTGTTGTTTTTCTGGTTTTTTTGTTTGTTTTCGTTTTTTTTGTTTGTTTGTTTTTTGTTTTGTTGTTTTGTTTTGTTTTGTTTTGTTTTGTTTTTGCAGCACCAGGAATTGAACTCACAACCTCGCGCCTGGCAGAAAGGCACTTAAGTCACTGAGCCAAACTCCCAGCTACCGAAAGTTTCTTAAATGTTGCATTTCACAAAGTCAGGAAAGACTCTGTTTGGGTAGTTGACTACTCCAGAAACAGAAAGGGAGCCTATTATAAATGTATTAAAAATTATGAACCTTCTTGGGCAAAAAGTTAAGGAAAGGGTTAAATATTTTAAGAATATTGGAATGTTGATATGATTTATGGTATAAGATTTACTCTCTCGTCATGGAAGTGTCCAGCTTAAGTGTTCTAATTCTTAAAAGCAGACTTCTTTGGAATAGATATGGAAGTGGATATTAGGGATGTTGGATGACAGTCAAAGGTCTCTATCTCAGAATCAAGATGAATTCTTTGATACGGTCTTTTTAGGTTGGAACTAAATTTAATTTCACAGTTAATAGACTTAAGAATTGAATGAGGATAGGGAAAATGGGGAAAACAATTAAAACGCATTATGTACAGGTACAAATTCCCTATGGTGAGTGTGATCAACATGTCTTACAAAAGTGGACCAAAGAGATTAATTTTTAATAGAGTCCCAATAGTTTATTTGGTAGGTTATTGAACTACGCTTTTAAAGATAGTTCACTGTGAATGAGCTGGTTTCTTATATTCTTCAGATTACTATTGAGGTAGTAATTAATAGGCTTGAAGAGATGGGAGTGGTGGAGTGGATTTGCCATGTGAAATCTACTCATCATATTTGATGGTCTGGGCTGAGGATGAGCTCAGTGGCACATGCACCTACCAGGCAAGGGTAAGGTCCTGAGAACAATTCCCAGTACAAAAAAAGACATATTTGAGGATCTGGAGGATGTTCCATTCACCAATACCTTAAGTAAAAGATTTGTGAGGGGAACATCAGCATTATTACAGCACTTTATCACTGGTCATCATATATCAGACCTTACAGTGGGTGCCATGGTGAATCAATTGGAACAAATAAATATGATAGGTATAATTGGATTCTAGAATGGCAGTGCTAAAATGATAGCACTAAACCACTGTATTAGCTACTTTTCTCTCATTGCTGAGACAAAATACCCAAAACCCAAAATTAAGAGAGAAAAGGTTTATTTAGCTCATGGTTTGTGGAGGTTGCAGTCCATAATCAGCTGGGTACAGACTGGGTGGCATGTCAGAGGTGAACCACTGATGGTGGCAGAGGCTGGCAAAAGCAACAAGAGACAAATGGGAGGTGTAAGTCTCTATTCCTCTCCTATATTTTATGCAGTCTGCCCAGCCTAGGGCAGATGTAACACTCACAAACCTCAATCCCAGCACTAGACAATGAACCTAACACAAAGATTAGATTCAGTCACCTGTGAAAAGTCCACCTTTCATGACCACATAAGGCACTGGGTGGCATCCAGACACAAACTACAATGTTCTTTGCTGCCCCTCAAAGACTCACGTACATCCCTTTATTCAAATGTCATTCAGTCTATCTTGCCAGTATCCTAAAAGTTTCAGCAATGCTAAAAGGCCAAAGTCTCAAGTCTCTTCTTAGTTTTAAGGCAACATTTAGCTGCAAACCCCTTGTACAAGTAAAAAGAATCTTAAACATTTCCAACATTCAGTGGAACAAGATGCATTTCCTTTCCAAAAATTAAAAATAAGATACAAAGGAATGAGACCAAGGCAAGACTAAAATTCAGCACAGCAACCATTAAGTCCTGTAGTTTCAATTGCAGCATCCAAGGAAATCCGTGGCAAATTGTGAGCCCTACAGGTTTTAGGTGATCCCACCCTCTGGCACTTTCAGCTGTTGTATCTGCCAAGGCTTTTCTCCAAGTTACTCTCTTCTCCCTCCTTGTAGTTTTCATTAGATAATCCACATTCCTGACTTTTCCAAACTTTTGGGGTCTCCACTATACCATTGGCTTCACATTAACAGCTTCACACACTGCTTTCTCAAGGGAACACTGCCTGTCCTCACGGAACTTCTGAAAGCTGGATGGAAGCCTTTTTAACCCCGCAACTCTTGCATTTTGCATGCACCTAAAGCCAGCAGCATATGGATGATGCCAAGGACTGCTGCCAGCTACAGCAGTAACCAGGCTTCCCTCTCTCTTGGTTTTAGGAGTCAAATGCCTGGATCACTGAGTACTCTGAACTCATTTCGGAGGAAAAAATTCCCTACGTTGCCAGTATTCTAGAACATCGTGTGGAACACAGCGAGATCACCCTCTTTCTGGAACATGATGCTCTGTGCTTTTCTTCTTACAAGAAAGTCTTTCACTTTTGCAATTTTGAGGCTGCAAAGGGTGGAGTCCTTCTGTTTCTTGTGATGCCCTCAGGCTATCTTTTCAATTATCCACTTCGTTCTCAGTAGTCAAAATCTCCTCTGCTCTATCTTCATATTCCACAGTTCACAGGAGCTTTCTTTCTGGTCAAACTCACAAAGTTTTAAATCTTTTTTTGGGCTCTTTGCTCTTGATTCTCAATGCATATATGCCTAAAAGTTCCCTAAAATAGCCATGCCATTAACTTAATATTCAACTACTTTGAAGTTACTTCTGCTAGATTAATCAGTCCACTCTTCGTAATCTCAATTTCAGACAAAGTCTCCCAGCAGACAAATTTTCTGCCAAATCATAACACACATCTTCTAGAGTCTGACAACTAATGCTGTTCTTCTTCCCAGCAGAAACCTCCTGAACCTTGTCTTTACCAGCAGAATTTCTTTCAGCATTCTGACCTTCTGAGCTCTGGCCAGAGTCTCCCATACAGAAAAGACTAAGGCATTTTAGCTCTACTTTTTCAGGTTACATCTCCAAACATTTCCAAATTCTTTCCACAAACTTTTCCAAAAGACTCTTGAAACATATGGTCAGGATGCAGCAATGACACCACTTTTCTGGTACCAAATTCTGTTTAGCTATTTTTCTCTCATTTCTGAGACAAAATACCCAACACCCAAAATTAAATAGGAAAAGCTTTATTTAACTCACAGTTTGTAAAGCTTTCAGGCCTTAATCAGCTTGCTCAAAGGATGAGTGATGTGACAGAGAGGGAATCATTCATGGAGGTGGAAGATAGCAAAAGCAAGAAGAGTGAAAGGGAGGAGCAAGTCTCTTTTCTACCCTTATATTTTATGCAGGTTACCAACCCTAGGATCAGTGTTGCACTTACACCCCTGTTATAGTTATGTTCCTATGGCCCTGCCAAGTCTCACGTAATCATAGCATAGATCCAGCTGAGTCTAGCATTGGTGATTAGTTTGTTGTCTAGCACTGGTATTGGCAATGTGAATGCTGCATCTGTTCAGGGGTGGAGCCAGCATACAGTGTAAGGGCTGGAATAAGGCATGTCTTCTCTCTCTTGCTGGTTGATGCCTTGCTGTTTTGCCATGAATGTCTGACCCCTCGGCTATGCCACGCTGCTTTGGAGCCAGCTGAATATGGACTGCAACCTCCAAGAACTGTAAGAAATAAACCTTTTTTCCCTAATTTTGGGTGTCAGCAATGAGAAAAAAGTAACCAAGACAACCCTCAGTCCCAGTGCTAGACAATGAGCTAATCACAAGCTTTAGATTCAGTAGCCTCCAAAGGCCTGCCCACCATCACCAGATGAGGATTTGTGGACAACCAGACACAAATCCTAACACTCATCTAAAACAAGATGGCAGAAATTATAATAGTGAAGCTCACAGGCAAGTGCTTTTGTTCATAAGCAAAATTGTCTGACTCATGTAGGGTTTTGGTTTTGGCCAATTAATCCTGCTATTCCTGGAAGTGAAGCAGGAAATCTCATACATTTTTATTAAATCTGTATGACCATAAAACATTTATAACAAATGAATGAAAGTGAAATTTGAGTCATTACAACAGGCAGCCACACCTTCTCACTCAATCACAAGACATCACCCTGTTTTCAGACTCAGAACCCCTTGAAAACAGTAAATGCCACATCTGCTTGAGAAAAAACCATAGCATACTACCAAAAAAGTTGTACTGTAAACTCGTTTTGCTCTCCTTCTCCAAACCTATTGTCTTTTATGAGGATAACCGTATGTTGGCAAAAAAGGAGTTAATCAGAACTGTGGGGTTACTGGACCCTGTTTCTGAGCTGAAACTAGTACCATAAGATTCAAAAACACCATTGTGGTCATTAAATCAGAGCAAGGTCTATGAAAATCAAGTGATGAAGGGTGTTTCGGCCAAGGTCCAACTTACAATGAATCAGTTCTCACATCCCAGGATGCAGAATTCCCATAAATATACCCAATACACAGAAGGATCTTTATATCCTGTAAAGTGAGGGCCATGATGGTGGGAAAGGCCAAAAGGCATCCAGTAGAGCTGCTGCTAACTGGAAAAATAGTATATCAAAAAAAATTGTGCCACAGGCATTTATTTAACTCTGTATTTAACTCTCTTTAGTCTGTACAAAATATGTGTAATCTCTGTCTTATTTTTTTGCCTTTCTCCATGAGAGGACCAAGCAGGGTACATTCTAAAGGATGGAGCAACACAGCATCATCTTGGAAGCAGAGAACATTTCCTCCCAACAATGAAACCAGTTACTCCCTGATCTTGAAATATCCCACCACGTTTCTGTTCTTTGTAAATTCTTGTTCTCATTCATTTTCTTACAGCAGCACAAAAGCTCTAAAATGGTACCCAGTATTGCTCCACTGTTTTCTTTCACTCAATCTGTCTTTATGTAATCATGAGAGATTTCCTGTGAGGGAAATATAGGACGCTGAAATATTTGTCATGTTTCATAATATAGAGACAAACCCCAAAATTGAACTAATTCTTAAATCAAGCTCCTTTTCAGTAAATCCCTAAAATATATCAGCACAACAACTATAGAGAGCAAGTGAGAGACCAGTGTTCCTTGGATTTGTATAACAAGGAAAGACACATGGAGAAAGATAGGAGGTAAAGATCTTCACACAATTCCCCATTCCATGTGGAAATATTCTTTATGCTTGAGTAAAGAATAAAGAGTAATGTCCATGCCTAAAACTTGAAAACCAGTATGAGGACTGCCACTGTGACAACAAGTACAGGCAGAGACCCATGATGCCTACTATAAGACTGTATTCAGAGTGTATTCAGGTTCAATGGAACTGTCTTAACCAGGCAGTCACAAAATTTTTCTCCAGACCCCTTCCATTTTGGCAGCAAATGAAAAATTTCATCTGTTGGGAACCAGTGACTAAAAGTTATCATAAGAGTAAACATTGGTGTTCCTTCTGGGATCCACCAGATACAAACCAGAGATTACTAGTCTCAGGACACAAAACACAGACACAGCCACCAAACCTGCCCAATCAAAAGGTCGAGATCTTGGTACCAGTGGCCTGCATCATTATCACCCTTGACATGGGAAAGGATTCAACCTGCAGGTTTCACAAGTGCCTGCAGATAGGAAAATCAGGTGTAAGCCATCTTGACCTCACCTTTCTCAAATTCAGGCAGGATAGAGATCCCTAGACCTTTGCTTTCAGCAGAGCTGTTTCTAGCCCCTGATCTAGCACCTCACAGAGGCCTTGGATCCTGTTTGAGATGGACATGTTCTGCCTGGATGGCCATGAACTAAAGCATTTACTTGGTTGTGCCCCATGAGACTGCAGGAATTGTTGCCATGAGACCTGGATGGAATTAAGCTTCAAGTCAACCTTGGTAAGTGCATGCAGCTACCTGGAACAATCCCACTCCAAACTTAGGTAGCTTGACATGGAGCAAGACATGATCCATGGGAGGTGGATCAGAGTAATAAGCACAGGACTGCTTTGGTGCCTTGTGCCAGGATAGGGAATCTTAACCCTGAGCAGATTCTAATAACAGCCACCCTCAGGCCAGTGTCTTCAGAGATCCAAAGGAACGGCACCCTAGGTTACCCAGGGATATGCAATACCAGTCAATTGAATTTTGATCCACTGAACATTGGATGTGACTAGTTGTAGATTTTTTGTATTATTTCCCATGTGATCAGTGTTCCGTTCATGAAATCTCTACCTATAATTATGCCTTTGACAGTTTTGCCTATTCTCTCTTTTAACAGATTCAGTAGTCTTTGTTTGCTTGTTTGTATGTTTTGTGTGAATATTTAGATACTTTTGTGTGAATATTTAGATATTTCATTTTAGTTTAGTGCATGAGGAGACATGTGTCTTGTTTTGGTCTTGTCAAGTGGAAAGCCAGTTAACATACCACCTTTCATTAAAGAGGCTTTCTTCCAGTGAAAGTGTTTTACCTTTTTGTCAAAGATGAGATAGGTGTTTGGAGGTATTTCTGCATCTTGTAATCTGTTCCATTGATCATCTGGTCTGGTTTTGGGCCAGTACCATTCTGTTTTGATCATAGTAACTCTACAGTATATTTTCAAGTCAGGGATTCTGATCACATTTGCTTTGACATTTTTGCCCACAATTTTTTTTTTTTACTCTAGGTCTCTTTGGTTCCAAATGAATTTTTGGTTTCTTTTCTCTCATTCTGTGAGATGGCATCTCATTCTGGTTAATGGTATTTAGATTGTGATTGATTTAAATCTAACAACTTAGAACGTATGGTCATTACCACTGTATTGCTTCCTCCAACCCAAGAGCCAGGGATATCTTTCTATTTTCTGATATCCTCTTTTATCTCCTTTCTCAGAGTTCTGTGGTTTTCAATGTAGAGATCTTTCACTTCCTTTGTTGGATCAATTCTTATGTATTTCATTTTCTTGTATGCTATTGTGAAGGGTGAAGTTTCTGCAATTTCTCTTTCAGTGAATTTGATGTTTGTGTACAGGTATGCTACTGATTTTTGAGTGCTGACATTGTATTTATCTGCTTGACTGAATTTGGTTATTACATTTGTAAGTTTTTTGGTGGAACTTTTGGGATCTTCTGTATTGAAAATCATGTCGTCTGCAAATAATGATAATTTAAATTCTTCCTTTACAATTGTTCTTAACCAAAGCTGTCTTCAGCAAAAACAGAAAATTAGAATCCGTTATACCAACAGACTTCAAAATATACTTCAAAGTTGTAATAGTGAAAACACTTACTTACTATCTGCCTTGGTGCCTGACACTCAGGGGTTTTCAGTAAATAACTCCTGAGTAAATAGATGAACCACAACTGTATTGACTTGCCTAGCTGTCCTGCATACCCCTTTAATCTCCTGGTTTTTTAAATCCCATCCCCTGTAGAACTGCTTTGACCTAGACTTCTCCTGTTCATTTTACCCCAAAAGCACCTGTTTGGATTTCTTCGTGTGGGTATCCTTTGCTTGTCTTCTCCAAGATCTTTGCTGTGCATCCTTCTAAAATTTTCAAGAGAAAAACATCAAATTTTACTTCACATACACAAAATAAGTGATGTGTTAGATATGTTCATCACCTTGATTGGGCATTCAGACTCAGACTTACACAATCAGTTGACTTTCAAGATATATTTAGTGATTATTTTCTTCACTGAAAATAAGTTTGTACTTTGCTGTAGTCCCATTTATCTGTTTTTGCTTTAGTGTCCTAGGTGTTAGAAGTTTCTTTCTAAAAAATCCTCACTCATTCCATTGTTCTGAGACATTTCTCCTGCTTCTTTTCAGTAGTTTCACAGATCCATGTCTCCATGTTGAGCTGGTTTATGATTCTGGTGAGAGAGGTGTCTACTTTCATTCTTCTCTTTGAAAGATGTAGAAATTTCCCACCACCATTCACTGAAAACAAGAATGTGTACAGAATTGACCCAGATTCATCATCATTTTCTGAAATCCACCCTAATACAGAAGCTTAACTAGAAAATGTTGCTGCTTTGCCTTTCCAGGTGGAGTATTTAACAATAATGATGAAAAATCTATGAGTCTGGGGAAAGTCATTTTTTATCCCTTTCTTCCCAATTAAGAAATTGGAACACATTTGATACAGAAATTATTCTTCAACTCATCTTCTTCAAATTGGTCAATGTATTATACGTTTTACAACTGTAAAATGATGACTCAAATTGATGACATTAATGTAAGAGGGTGTTTACTAGAAAAGAGGAAAGGGACAGAGAGAAGGAAGAGTGCTGGAGAGGGCATGATCACAGTATATCATGATGAAACTCATAATCTCTGTGCAGAGATTATGTACTAGTGGAGAGTAGAAAACCCTGGAAATTATCTAACAATTATTGTTTTCCTGTATCATTCTCAGTGACATGAATTCATGCATGTATAAAACTAACTGACTTCTGAATGCTGCTAAAAGTACAGTAAAGTAAATGTTCTTTTACTATATGCATTTTATTTCTTTGTATATGTAACCTCGAGTGAGATGGCTGGACCATATGATAGTTCTAAGTTATTGAAACTATAGTTTCCAAGATGACTGCACTAATTCATAGTCCTGTCACCACTATACATGGTTTCCCTTTTCTCCATATCCCTGCCATCATTTGTGACACAGGTATACCTTGTTCAATCACCTGCTTATTTAACAACTGTTTGAACTTACCACCAAGGTGCAGTTTTGTGTGGATTTACACCACAAGAATGTGAGCAGAAGTTTGGCCCTTTGATGGTTTCCCCTATAGCAGCATTATGTCATGTATCTACCTTTACAGCATCATACAGATTAATTTCCCTGCTCTGAAACAACCATTACTCTGCCTATTAGTAATCTTTTCTCTCCTCTTCCTGAATCCCCAGAAATCACTGATTTTATTTATTTATTTTTGTTGTAACTCTCTACAGTATTGATTTAGCGAGAAAAAATGAATATTTCATATGTTTTTATAAAGATGCATCAAACTGTCTAAAAAATCTTCTGACTGATATCATTCTTTGTTTTAATGTTACTATTTTTAAATTCTAGTACTAATTGAAGCTACATGAGTGAATCTGCATGCTCAGATAAAAGAGACCAAAGTGACTCTCAAAGAAAAGTATTTGGAAGAAAACGAAACAGCAGCATGGACGTGCACCTGTGTGAACACGCGCGTGTGTGAGGGCACGTGAGTTTACAGAAAGATATGCAGATTAGATCAGAGAACATCAGGCATCACCATAAAAAAATTAAGGGAGAAAACTAGAAAAATTCACATTTGACAACAGGCACATGAGAGAGATAACTACAAACCATGAATAATATTTAAAATGGTATCTCTACTTCATGCTAATTCTTCTTATGCATAAAATCAACACAAATGAACAAGTGTAAATGTTCGCTTTGTCTATTTTACTATAAAATCTAATATTCACAACCCCAAGTAGTATTACATTAAGCCCATTATAAGAAAATGATATTGTCTCTTGGCTTCTTCTAGCCCAATCAAAAAATAATAAAGAAAGATTGTCAACTTCCATTCATCTCATGGCATCTGAGATCAGTTTCTTGCTCCACAACCTTCTCATGGCGATTTTCACTTCTGCATTCCTCAATGTGTAAATCAGAGGGTTAAGCAAAGGTGTCCCAATTGTATAAAACACAGCTATCATCTTATCCATGGGGAAGGTGGTGGCAGGACGTGTGTAAATAAATACACAAGGTACAAAGAACAGGACCACCACAGTGATGTGGGAGATGCAAGTGGAAAGGGCTTTTTTCCTCCCTTCAGCACTGTGGTTCCTGAGAGAATGCAGGATGACTACATAGGAGAGCATCAGTAGGACGAAACTCACTAAACAAATGGCCCCACTATTGGACACCAGGAGTAGATTGACCACATAGGTGTCTGCACAGGCAAGTTTCAACAAGGGCTCCAAGTCACAGAAATAGTGATCAATCTCATTGGGGCCACAGTAAGGCAAACTCAAGGTCAGAAAAATCTGAGTTGAAGAATGCACACAGGATCCCACCCAGGCCACGACCACCAACACTGCACAGACCCTGCGGTTCATGATGGTTGTGTAGTGCAGGGGCTTACAGATGGCCACGTAACGGTCCACAGCCATGAGGATCAGGATGAAGACTTCCAGGCAGCCAAAGAAATGCATAAAAAAGACTTGAATAATGCACTCACTGAAAGTAATAATGGCTTGCTTCACAAGGCTGTCCACAATTGTTCTAGGGGCTATGGAAGTAGAGAAACAGGTGTCGGATAAGGATAAATAGAAAAGGAAGAAGTACATTGGACTCCCAAGTGCTGGACTGGTCTTGACAGTAGTAATAATCAGCAAGTTACCACACAAAGTCCCCAGATAGAACACCAAAAAAATGATGAAAGCTATTTTCTTACAGACAGGATCTTGTGTCAACCCAAGCAGAATGAACTCAGTCACGTTGTTGTTCAGAAGCATGGTTCCATGAATGTGAAGCATGTATAAGCGCAAAAAGGCTTATCTGGAAAATATAATAGATTTCATTCAATTTTGCCATGAGAATTTATGGAATATTGCAAGCAAATTAATTTATGGTAAACTATGAGATTATGCAACATTTAAAGCCACAGCGATGTTACTCACTGAGTACGTTCTGTGTATAATTTCTTACAAGTCACCATCAATCATCAATTTTTAATGAGCATTCATTAATAATACTTGTGCATTATGAAAAAATGTTGTGTATTTTGAGACACAGATAAAGTTATCAGTGTGGTACTTTTCTATGAAAAGTAGAAAAGTATTAAATGACTGTGATTAATTTGCCCCTTGAATCTATGTACAGTTAAGAGATACGATTCAATATTATTTTCTTCATTTTTAAAATATAAAGACATGCTGGGTCTCTTGTTTTAATTCTGTAACACTCGACATTTAGCATACATTTTATCACCCTTGAAATTCCATGAATATAAATCTAAAGTACCATATCACCCACAACTGTATAAAATATTTATGTTATAAATCACATATTAAAGTTTTATATATATATATGTATTATTTGTAATTATAAAATATGCTCCACTTTCTACACACTTTTCTTCAAATATTCCAGTGTGAAAAGAGGAACATGAAACACTTGATTGATACTGTAAATAATCTTAGGCAAGCTTTGTCATATTCATGATCTGCAGTACTTGATATATAATAAGGAATAAAAATATCCTCATTTCTATTTTTATTTCTGGGTTTTCTGAAAATCATCTCAGAATCATGAAGTTGCATTTCTAAATTAAAGGGGGATTCGTGCTATTTAACAGTGATCTGCTCTTGAATTAACCACTTTATTTCTTCAATGGTTATGTGTGTTTGTTGGCATCAAAAACATGGTACAGAAGCAGGTTATTATGCCAGTTTCTGAAAGCACACACTTTGGAACACACCAGAGAAGCAGATATGAGAGGAGTATGTGGTTTGCAAGAGGCATGGTAGTCAGTAACTGACTTAAATTACCGTCTTTGTTCTACCAATCTTCCATTCATAACACCAATAAAATGTTTTCAAAATTGTAAATTGGCAAGAACACACTGTGTTATAATAAATTGATGCGGAATTCTACTTATATACATTTTTAATCTGCATTGGTAAATTTTAATCTTAATAAACTTGATTAGACTATTTCTCAAAGTCAAAACTACTTTTATGGAAGTGTCAGGTGAATGTATCTATTTTGCAGTCCAATGGATGAAAAAAATCCATTTCAATTAGATGATTGTGAGCAAGGATTCTTAACTACAAAGGACCTGTTCTTGACATCTCAACCATTGCAGTAATCACATTTTTCCTTAAAAAACTCAACAATCATAAACTTTTACCACTAAAAAGTAAGTAAACATTGAAATTAAAGTGAAGTCAAAGTCCCTCATGCTATGTTTCTTGATTTTAGTCACCTCGGTCACTGTGTAGTTTTTGGTAGATAGATGACACAGATAGATAATACATAGATACATAAAACTTATTAGCAATCCATTAGCTTGTATAGGCCAAGCTTATGTGTTTTTTGAAACACATTTATCATTAAATTATGAATAATAAACAGATATTGATATAGACTCCCAACCTACTAGATGTCCAGTACAAGTTCATGTTCTCTAAAATCAAAGAATAAATTTTAGGTACAACAGAGGTTAAAAGCAGTGTGTATTTCTTTAGAGAAAGAAAGCTTCTGTCTGACAGAGAGACAAAATGGGTCCTCAGTGGGTTGCCAAACACTCCGTACTTTCTAGGGACTTTTATAGAGTAAAACCAAAAAGTCAGGCAGGTCTAAGGTTGGGAAAACATTGGAACTCAAAAAGTGGGCATGAGGTGAGACACAACTATGGTCAAACAGTAAGATTAATTGCTCAGGTAAAATTGATTAAATCGGGGAACAAATGGGAAAGCCAGTCACATTGCAAGTGGGTATATTATTTTATTTTTTATTTTTATTTTTTATTTAAGAGGAAAAAAAGACACATATGAGAAAGACAAAAAGCAAAAGAGACAAACAAATGACTAGAGTAAATGCACAACAGTAACATTGCAGGTTTACAAAACAGGATGATAGAAACTTGACAATGGTTGCAATCTTGTGTATCGCTATCTTCAAAATGGTTGTTTACACTAACAGATATAGACATGTAAAATTGATCTAATCATATGAGTATTAATTGCTCTTTCCCAATAATGAATACATTCAGCAGTATGTTCATTTTAGTTATATTTCATGTACATATATACAGATTTATATCTTTTCCTTTTCCCTTCCATCTTTCCCCCTTTTCCCTTCCCAATTACTTTTGCTCTTTGAGCTGTTTTTTACCCTTACATAGTATTGATTATAGATTTTGGATCATATATAACTTTTCAGTTTCTTACACTAGGGAGACAATATGGTATTTACACATGTGGGCTTGATTTATCTCACTTATGAGTATGGTCTCGAGTCGTGACCATTTACTTATAAAAGTCTCAATGCAGTCTTTCTTAATAGCTGAGTAGTACTCCATTGTGTAAAAATACCACATCTTTTTTATCCATTCTTTGATTGATGGGCACTAGGGTTGTTTCCAAGATCTCGCTCTTACAAACTGTGTTGCTATAAACATGGGTGCACAGATATCACTGTGGTATGATGTTTTCAATTCTTCTGGGAAAATGCCCAGAAGTGGGATAGCTGGGTTGAATGGGATCTCTAATCCTAGCTTCTTGAGGAATCTCCACACTGACCTCCACAGTGGTTGCACTAATCTACACTCCCACCAACTGTGTGCATATAAAGAAGAGCAAGATAAAAAAATAGAAGAACTTAAGAAAATGATGGAAACTTTGAATGAACAATATAAGACACAAACAGAATGCATGAAAGAGATGCAAAAGGAAATGCAAGAAATGAAAAATTCCATGGAAAGTTTGAAAAACCACTTGAATGAAGTTGAAGATAGAATCTCAGATCTTGAAGACAGCATGGGAGATCATGGTCATGAAAGAAAAGATCTCTTAAAAATAGTGAGGAACAAAGAAACAACAATTCAACAGCTGCAAAATGATGCCAAGAGAAATAACATAAGATTAATAGGCATCAATGAAAAAGCAGAGGTCAGTACTAATGACCTGTGAAGACTATTCACAGAAATAATAGCAGAAAATTTTCCAAACATGGGAAGAGTATCTGAAATACAGGTAACTGAGGCATACAGAACCCCAATTAACCACAACCAAAATAAATCCTCACCTAGGCATATAATAATAAGGGTATCAGAAATACAGAACAAGAACAAAATACTAAAAGCTGTCAGAGAAAAGAAACAGATCACTTACAAAGAAAAACCTATCAGAATCAAGGCAGACTTCTCAACACAAACATTTAAGTCTAGAAGAGCTTGGAGTGAAATATTTCAAACCCTGAAAGAAAACAACTTTCAACCCTGATTGATGTACCCTGCAAAACTATCCTTAAAAATTGATGGAGAAATAAGATACTTTCATGACAAAGAAAAACTGAAGAAATTTATGGCCACCAAACCAACACTACAAAGAGTACTGAAAGACTCTAGAAAGAGACAACGATAGCTACAATCTTAAGAAGAACAGCCAAAGGAAACCACTAAGCAGGGAAAATAATTAAACAGAAAATGTAGAAAACCAACAACAGAAAGATATCATGACAGAGATGAGCCAGTACATATCAGTTATATCAATCAATGTAAATGGTCTCAACTCACCAATAAAAAGAAACAGACTGACAGAGTGGGTTAAGAAACAAAACCCAACAATATGCTGTGTACAAGAAACACATTTCACTCAAAAGGAAATTCACAGACTAAAAATCAAAGGCTGGAAAACAATACTCCATGCAACAGGAACCCAGAAAAAAGTAGGGCTGGCTATTATGTTTGTGAACAATGTAAACTTCAAACCAAGAATGATCAAAAGAGATAAAGAATGTCACTACATACTTGTTAGGGGAAAACTTCAAGAGAAAGAGATTACAATCATAAATATATATCCATTGAATATGGGAGCACCCAACTATGTAAGACAATTCTTAATAGGCATGAAAAGCCAAATAAACAATAATGCAGTTATAACAGAGGACCTTAACACCCCACTGTCACAGAGAGACAGATCAACTAAACAAAAAATCAGCAAAGAAATAACAGAACTGAATCAAACTTGTGAACAAATGGACCTAGTAGATATGTGCCGAGTATTCCACCCATCAACATCAGAATACACATTCTTCTCAGCTGCACATGGGTCATTCTCTAAAATAGATCATATACTTGTCCACAAACATGCTTAAGTAAATGCAAAGGAACTGAAATAATTCCATGCTTATTATCTGACCATAGCGCAGTAAAATTGGAAATGAATGACAAAAAAGCCTACAATAATTGCATAAGCACATGGAAATTAAATAATACTCTCCTAAATAACCAATGGATCACAGAAGTTAAAGAAGAAATTAAACAATATCTACAACTGAATGAAAATGCAAATACAAATTACCGGAACTTGTGGGATACAATGAAAGCAGTCCTCAGAGGAAAATTTATAGCACTAAACTCTCACATCAGAAAAATGGAAAGAACACACATAAACAACCTAATGCTACACCTCAAACTTCTAGAAAAAGAAGAGCAAGTCAAGTTCAAAGCCCAAAGAAAGGAGGAAATTATTAAGATTAGAGCAGAAATTACTGCAATTGAAACTAAGAAAACAATACAAAGAATTAATCAATCAAAGAGTTGGTTCTTTGAAAGAGTAAATAAAATTGATAAACCCCTAGCAAGTGAGTAACTTTAAAGTACAGTGACTCTTCCAGTAGGGGGTTGGGTTGGTGACTCCTGGCTTCCTCAGTGTGATAGAGACCTATTTATAGTGTCAATTCCTGATGCTTATCCTTAGGAAGCATGTGGGTGCATTTGACTTATCCTTTTTCTTGAAGTCTGGCCCACAGAGGGAGATTTCTGTGTCCCCCACAGTTGCAAGGTATTTGGCCTTTGGCACTGGATCCTTTGAGGGCCCAGCTCTGCCTGAATGCCTATAATATTTCTATCTAACTTAGTTGCCCATAACAATATCACCGTATGGATCAGTCTAGGTCCTTTTCAAATATGCAATCAATAGCTTCAGAGTATGTGTCATTAAGTTTAAAACATTTGTAGCCATAAAGACAATTCAATTATTTTAACTGTAATTAAACCATGTTCTGTTAATTATTTATTATAAAATCTTTCGAAAAATTTCTCTGTGGACCCAAGCACATTTTAAGTGTTCCTCTTACTCTTTGAAACAATGCATTTTATAATCTATAATACTGTGAGTATATCTATGCAAATAGAAAAAAAGAACACAGTCCTTGACTCTTTTTCGAATACCTAATAAAGAAAGAATCTAGCTTTAAAGTCAAATGTTTCTTGAATTATGTTATAAATAAGGTACAGTCAAGATAAAACAAAAGCATATTGAGGATAAATAAATCTACATGTTGGAATCTCTATAAGGAAATAATGTATAATCTAAAGATTAAAGTACATATCCAAGCCAATTTTTCATAATTTTTCACTCCAGCAGTGACTTTCCATTTTTTGCTACTGCAACCATTCTGTAACATGAAAACATAACTATTGAGAAGGTAAAAGTTTGCATGAATTTTGATGTTTACCTGTTTATAAAAGAATCCTTGCTTTGGCTTTCAAAGTCTTTCTGTTTAGATTTGCAAGTAATATTCCATATTAGTGCTCATTTTATAAGAATGTATTTCCCAAAAATTTACTTTCTTGGAGTAAGTATTTTAGAGAAATATCTGTTCTTAGGATATCATTCTCAAATTCTAACCCAAAGACTGGTTCAATATATATGTCCAGTAGAGTTTTTAAATCAAACATCTTCTCCTAGTTCTGAAATGTATTGAATCTAATCGTTTTAATACTTTTCTCATCATCAAACATATTCACATCATCAATTCACTAGTTTGTTCTATCTCTCTGATATGATAAAGACACAAATGAGTTGCCTATATATAAAACCAGAAACAAAAGTAGGCAAAGTAAAACAAATGCCTGAGATCAATTTACAGCATTGTAGTAAGTTAGCTCCACCTGTGAAAGTAGATTTTGTACTTTGAATACCATGACTTTGCTATCTATGTTATCTATGATAAGACAAATGTAATTTTTTTAATTTTTCATGTTTCTCATCAATTCTTTCCTTTTCCTTATAAAATAAGAGGCTTTACACATCCTCCTGATATTGATTCACATTTTTATGCAGGTGCATATCCATGACCCTATGTGAATTTTCCTTTGCAGAGGTGCAGTAAAGTCACCATTAAGTTATCAAAGAAATCTGACACTGAAATGTGCTTCTGGGGTCTCCAGATAAATCAGTGCTACAAGGATAGGATCCTGTTTAAAGATAAATGTGCTCATCTCAACATATTAGACACTATTACCAACTTTAGAAAGACAGAATTTGTCGAAAAGGTGACAAACGGAAGATATGTTGATGAGGGCGACAGAGAAGCACTGAAAGCTGGGGAGGGACATGGATGTATCATCAGGTGAACCCATACCTGGTTCCTTGTCACACTGCAGAGGCCACAGTGAGGACTCGATCCTGCACCAACCAACTCTCCCTGACTCAGATTCTATCTTTGGAGGATTCCTGGCCTCCCTTTATGTCTGTGCTCAAAAGAGCCATTCTGTCAGAAGAATGTTGTCTCATGCTGCATTATCCCCTTACAGCCTGTATTAATGAGTGATATAACAAGCCTTCCCCAACCCCCTTACTTTATTTAACTGAATACAATAATTCCTGCCATTTGGTAAGGAGATGCCCTACAAATTTCCTTGGCATGAGATTTGAAGTCACCATAAAATTCATTACAATTGTCTATGCTTTGTATATCTGGCTGTATTAAATATCATAGAATTAACAGCCTGTTATCCCTCTGTCTAAAATTTGTAGAAGAACAGAAGCACCATGGAGAAACAAGTGTAGATGACATGTGGAAGACTTTGAGGGAGGACAAACACTGAATGAAAGGGAGATCATCCAACATACTTTCAGGAGCTCCCTTGATACATACATGCCATATCACTTTCACCACACAGTGTAAGATATTATAAAATGACTCATGTTCACTCTCAACAAAATAACAAAACTTTTCAAAGTATATCACAGAAGTGTGTCACCTACAAATTTTTCTCTGGTGATACAATTTAGGAAACAAATAAATAGTATTAAATTTTGTTCTGTAGTACACAATTTCTATTCAAAGTTATCAGTAGGAAATGAAAAGACTTCTAGTCAACAAACACTTTGTCATAGTCAAAATATGCATTAACCTTTCTCTAGTTTCTAAACAGGCATAGTACCCACAGCACCTAATGAGGATTTCTGATGCTTCATTACTGAATTCAAAAGCATTCATAACATTTTCTACACTCTAGAACCTCAAAACATTGTAGTAATTCTTAAGGAATTAATAAATCCCTTGTTTCCCACATAGAAGTGGAATAATGACATTTGAAAGTCTGGTGCTTATAAATTGCAATTTGAGATAAAACAATTATTTTTCTCTCTAAAAATTGTTCATATTTAATCATTTTCTATATTAATAGTAATCTTAAAAAAACAAAATTTGGTTTGTTCTTTATTTTTTCTGTTATTTTTCAGAGCAAGAATAGTGTATTCATGAGAATTAAGTTAGAAAAATATGGTGGATAATTTTGTAATGATGCCTTTCACTCTGAAAAAATATAAACAAACTGCCACATGCCTGTCAGAGGAGTCTATTATTAGTATGAATTATTCACATTTTTTCTCATAGTAGCCTCTCATATAAAGGTAATGAAAAAATATCCCTCTCTGCATTCTAGGGGAACTATTTTAAGAAAGTATGATGTAAGGCACTGCCATTCTACAGAGCATTATACTCTGAGGATTCCCTTTCTTAATCAGTTTCTCAACTGTAGTAAATTTAACTTTTGCTTCATCAATTAGGAATGAAAGAAATTCAGTCTATTCCTGCACACAATAATCAATCAGATCCAAGCAAAGACTTTATTGCATTAGGTACATTAGGCTGACCGAAATTACCAGGGTAAAAGGAGAAAATTATAAATGGATAATTGCAAGGGTAATAGAGAACAAAAGTATGAAAAAGTTAGTGGCATTAGGGAAAAAGAAATAGGATGCCGGGACACAACTCATCCTTTATCTATGTTCTGTTTCTTCATTTTGTTCTAGAAGACAAACATTTCTAAGTCTTGTATTTTATTTCCAAGTACAATGCAATCAGTGCTCACAATACAAAAACAAAATTAGCTAGAATAAATAACCTATGATGAACATCAAGGTACTTGAAAAATAACACAATCTATAACCAAATCTAGTTTAAAGAGGAAAATTATTTTAAAAAGCAGAAATTAATGAAATTGAGGAAAAAATACAAAGAATCAAAAAAATTGAGGAACTGGTTTTTTTGAAAAAATAAATGAAACTGATAATCTGTTAGCCAAACTTACCAAAAGAAAGAGATAAAAGACCCAAATTAATGAAATTAGAAGTGAAAGAGATGGGGCTGGGAATTTAGATCAATGACTTAAGCATCTGCCTGGCAGTTGTAAGGTCATGAGTTCAATCCCTGGTTAAAAAAAAAAAAGAAAAGAAAAAGATGAAGTCACAATGAGCATCATAAAATACAGAAAATAGTAACTACTATGAAAAATTTACTCCAACAAATCGAAAAGTCTTGAAGAAAGGTATATATTTTGACTTGTATGAATTACCAAAAATAAACCAAGAAGAGATAAACATTCTGAACTATCCAGTAATAACCAATGAAACTAATGCAATAATGAAAATCAACCAGTGCAAAAAAGCCCAGGGCCTGATACATTCACTGCTGAACTCTATAAGACTTTAAGAAGGTTATAATACCAACAATCCTGAACCTGCTCAATGAAATTCCAGAAGCATCATTCTGGTCCCAAAATCAAAGACCCAGTGACAAAATAAAACTACAAGCCAATGTCTTTAAAGGTCTTAGATGCAAAATTTCTCGATAAGCTCTTCACAAATAAAGTGCAACAAATCATCAAGAAATCATATATAATAATCAAGTAGGTTTCATTTCAGAGTTACAAGGGTGGTGCAGCATACATAAATCAATAAGTATAATACACCACACAAACAGAAGTAGAGACAGAAACCACATGTTCATATCAGAAAAAAATAACTTTTGACAAAATGTAATAATGATTCATGATAAAAACTCTGAAGAATATAAGAAAGGGCCTTACCTGAATCTGCTAAAAATCATAGATGAAAAACCAACAGCCAACATCATATTAAATGAGGAATAATCTAAGAGCATGTCCACTAAAATCAGAGGCTGGACAAGATTGTCTATTCTCACTACTTCTTTTAAACATAGTACTCAAAACACTATCCAGAGTAGTCAGGCAAGAGAAAGAAATAAAAGGAATACATACAGGAAAGGAAGAAGTGACGTTAGCATTATTTGTAGATGACATGATCTTCTATACACAAAATCCCCAAAAATTTCATGAAAATACTTCCAGAATTAATCACCATATTCAGGATTGCTGCAGTATATAAATCAATACACAAAAATCAATAGCATTTATGTACAACAATAATGAACTCCCTGGGATAGAAATTAGGAAAACAAGATCTTTCAATATAGTTTTAAGAAAAAATACATGCTTTTTATTTTGAAGAGAATAAAACAAAACAAAACAAAACAGAAAAAAGCAGATCAGAACAAAATAATACAAGCAACACAGGATTTCAGAGCAAAACAACAGGAAATCAACATAATGTTTATCAAAATGTCTCTCATTTTCTTCAAAGTAGTTGTCCATGTCTTCGCATGCAATGAGTTCAAAAAAATCAAAATAGTATAAAACCAATCAAAACAAAAAGAATGAAAGCATTATAGGCCTTCAAAACCAGACAATAGGAAAATCAACAATGGCTACCATAATGTCGCTTGTTCTCTTCAAAATAGCTGTCCATACCTTCACATATATTGAAATCAAATAATAGAAAGCAGACTACAACCAAACAAAATAAAGAATAAAAGCATTAATTAGATTTCAAAACAAGATGATACAAAATCAGCAATGGCTACCACAATGTCTCATTTTCTTCAAAGTAGTTGTTCATACCATTACATGTAGTAAAATCAAATCTTGTAAACTCTTTAGAAGTTCTAGGCATGTATAAGTCTATATATGTGCATCTATCCTTTCTGCACGAGAGGGGAAAAAAAGCAAAACAAAACAGAATACAAGAAAAACAAGAAGTAAAAGAGACAAATAAATAACAATAATTAGAAGCCCAAAGGAATAACAATATAGGCTTTCAAAGCAGGATGGAAAGAACATAATTAAAGTTGCATAGTTATCTTCAAAAGAATTACTCAGATTACCAGATATAAACATGCACAGTTGATCTAATCCTATGAATGTTAATTGTTTTGTGCCAAGAACTAATAGAATTAGTAGTACAATCATCTTATCTATTTTAAGTGTATGTGTACAAGTATATAACTCTTTTTTTATTCCTTCCTTCTTTTCTGCTTTTCACTATCTGAGTTATTTTTTCCTCTTTGAGCAGTTTCTTACCCTTTCACAATATTATATATATATATATATATATATATATATATATATATTGTTGTTGTTGTTGTTGTTGTTGTTTTTTGGCACTAGGGATTCAACTCACAACCTCGCGCCTGCCAGGGCAGGCGTTTAAGCCACCGAGCCAAACTCCCAGCCCTGGTTTTTTGAGGCAGGGTCGCACTATGTAGCTCAGGTAGGCCTTGTGCTCACATTGTAGCCCAAGCCAGCCTCAAACTCACAACGCTCCTCCTACCTCAGCCTCCTGAGTGCTGGGATTAAAGGCATGTGCCACCATGCCCGGCTCACAATATTATTGAAGATTTTGTAGTTTATTTACTCTTTCAGTTTTGTACACTAGGGAGACAATATGGCATTCAGGCATGCGAGTTTGATTTGTTGCACTTATAAGTATAATCTCAAGTCGCATCTACTTACCTACAAAAGCCTCAATGTGATCCTTCTTTATAGCTGAGTAGTACGCATTGTAGAAAAATACCACATCGTTTTTATACATTCCTCAGTTGATGGGCATTTGGGTTGTTTCTAATATTTGGCTATTACAAATTTTGCTGCTATAAACATCAGTGCACATGTATTACTATGGTATGATGTTTTCAATCCTTCTGTGAATATGCCCAGAAGTGGAATAGTTGGGTCAAATAGGACTTCCAATTCCAGGTTTTCAAGGAACCTCTAGACTGATTTCCACAGTGGTTGCACCAGTCTACACTCCCACCAACAGTACAGAACTGTTCCTTTTTCCCAACAGCCTCTCCAGCATTTGTTATTGGTAGTTTTCTTGATCCTGACCATTCTTTCCGGAATGAGATGCAATCTCAGAGTTGTTTTGATTTGCATTTCTCTGATGACCAATGATGTTGAGCATTTTTTCATGCATTTATTTGCCACATGTATTTCTTCAACTGAGAAGTGTGTATTCATTTCAGATGCCAATTTTTGGATGGGGTCTTTGAATTTTGGGGGTCTGATTTTTTTTAATTCTTTATATGTTCTAGATAGAAGTCCTTTGTCTGAGGAACAGTTGACTAAGATTTGTTCCCAATTCATGAGTTTTCTTTTCAATCTGTTGGAGATTTATTCTGACATGTGAAAACTTTTTAATAAGACGAGGTCCCAGTTGTTGATTCTGGAAAGTATGTCCTGTGCAGTTTGATTTTTGTACATGAGTTCTCTGCCTAATCCTATTTGTTTAAGATTTCTACCTACTTTGTCTTCCAGCAGATTTAATGTTTCTCTTTTGATAATTAGATATTTGATTCATTTTGACTTTAGTTTAGTGTATGGTAATAGGCATGGGTCTAGTTTTAGTTTTTGACATATAGAAAGTCAATTTTTTCAGCATTTTTTATTAAAGAGGTTATCTTTCTTCCAGTGAACATGTTTGGCCCTCTTTTCAAAGATAAGTTAGCTGAGTCTGTTTTTATTTGTGGTTGTATTTTCTAATCTATTCTATTGATCTTCAGGCTTGTTTTTATTCCAGTACCAAGCTTATTTTATCACAGTAGCTTTGTAGTACAACTTCAGGTCAGGGATTGTAATGCTTCCTGCCTTGCCTTTGTTACCCAGAATTGCCTTTGCTATTCTAGGTCTCTTCTGGTTTCAGATGAAATTTAGGAATGATTTCTCTAGATCCATGAGGTATCCTAACAGTATTTTGATTGGAATTGCATTAAATCTGTATAACAATTTTTGGAAAATGACCATTTTCACGATGTTTTTTCTTCCTATACATGAAAAAGGAATATCTTTCCATTTTTTTAGACCTTTTCGATTCCTTTTTTCAACATATTTTAGTTTTCACTGAATAGATCATTTATTTCTTTTGTTAGATTGATTTCTAAGTGTTTCTTTTTTTTTGGATGCTGTTGTGAAGCGTGTGGCTTCTCTTATTTCTCTCTCAGTGAGTTTGTTGTTTGTGTACAGGAATGCTATTGATTTTTGAGTGTTGACCTTGTATCCAGCTACATTACTGAATTTGATTATTACATCTAGAAGCCATTCAATGGAGAGTAGCATGTCATCTGCAAGTAATGATAATTTAAATTCTGCTTTTCCTATCCTTTTTATTTTTATTTCTCTCTATGGTCTAATTGCTCTGGCTAATGTTTCCAGCACTATATTGAATAAGAGTGGTGATAATGGACATTCTTGTCTTCTTCCTGATTTTAGAGTGAAAGTTTTCTGTTTTTGACCATTTAAAATGTTGCTGGCAATTGGTTTGTCACAGATGGCTTCCATCAGATTGAGGTAAAAACCATCTGTTCTGATTTTCCACAGGGTTCTTATCATGAATGAGTGCTGGGCTTTATCAAAAGCTTTTGCTGAATCCATCAAAATGATCATATGATTCTTATATTTGGCTTTATTGATATGATATGTTACGTTTATTGACTTGCATATGTTGAAACATCCCTGCATTCCTGGGATGAATCCCACTTGGTCATGGTTTATAATCCTCTTGAGGACTTGCTGCATTTTGTTTACTGCTATTTTGTTGAGGAATTTTCCATCTATGTTCATTAGAGAGATTGGCCTGTTGTTCTCTTTTTTGGTTGAGTCTTTCTCTGGTCTTGATATTAGGGTAATACTTGATTCCAGGAATGAGTTAGGCAAAATTGCTTCCCTTTCAATTTCATGGAAGAGTTTGAGGAGTGTTGGCATTTAGTCTTCCTTGAATTTCTCATAGAATTCAGCTGTGAATCCATCAGGGCCTGGACTTTTCTTAGTTGGTAAGATTCCAATTACCTTTTCAATTTCATTAATTGAAATTGGGTTATCCAGCAGTTTTACACCTTCTTGATCCAGCTTTAGTAATTCATATGTTTTTGGGACTCTGTCCATTTCTTCAGTGTTATCAAAACAATGAGAGTAAAGGTTTTCAAAGTAGGTATTGAT